>CAAKHD010000767.1:98006-116797 GCA_901007705.1 Fistularia tabacaria
ACACGACGCTCTTCCGATCTGATGAATCTGAGTGGGGTGAAGAGATGCGTTTTGGAGGGAAAACCTGCAAAGCCTTTAATACGGCGTCCGCATGGGAACACCCTCCGCCCACGTCGAGGGGAAAAAGGCTTTAAATGAAAGGGTTCGCCCGACAACGGCGTCATGTCTGGCTAGAACACCCTTGGTTGCTGTCAGGGAATAGTTGAAAGTAGCCATACTTGAAGCGGGAGTAGTTTTGTCACCATGGTAACTAGTAGTTACGCTGCCATAAGCATGGATATCACATGATGCACTTCTCTCATTCCTAACTATAAGTATGCAAATGTTCGCGCTACTGTAATGAGTACCAATGGATAAATGGTGCTTCTCTGTCTCTGTCACACTCTTACTTTCCATCTCTCTGTCTGGTCGAGGCAGAAGATCACACATTTCAGAATACCCTGGGGGAATTTTAACGAGAAAGAGAAAAAAAAACAACAGCCACATCTTTGCGTGGTGGCACATGCCAGTGAAACCACTATGACATTTATTCTCACTGAGTCACAACTGCGGGCTGTAACCGTCACCAACGACACACACACACACACTGAAAGACACACACGTGGCACACAGACGGTGCAACTTTTCGTCCGTTCTTACTTACTCAATGTCGTTTTTAAAATGGAACTTGCAAATTTTGAAGCAGCGGTTTTTATCAAGCATATATAGCCACAATGTAAGCCCTGTATTAATATGCAGGCTCACAATTCACATGCAATTTAATGTAAAATAGTGATAAAAGCATGCAATGTAGCGCAAATACGCCTATATAATATGTACTCATTTCAAAAAACTATAGTTTATACTTGATTATGAAGGTGTATTTGTTCCTGTCTAAGAAATACTTTATTCACTGTATTCATTATGTCTCATCGACATCCGGGATGTGGATGACGCACCCCCCCCCCAAAAAAAAAAACAAAAACAAAAAAAAAACGATATTGATGGCAAAACACACCTTATTTTAATAGAATAATTATTTATATGTTGATAATATTTGTTTATGGTGATGATATTCGGGCTTAAATAAGAAGTTTGAGGCGACTCTGAGGTTATAAACAGAGGCACATTGCCTGAGATACGAAATCCTTCCCCTTTAGACGCCATCGTCGAACGTACCAAGAGAAGCTGCGCCGCGGGGGTGTTCAGGGGACACAGCTCGTTTTATTTAAATGTTAAAATATCCGAAAACATAGCTTATGGACGTTGAGCGTACTTTTTTTTCGGTTCGGCGGCGAAAAGGGGTGAAACGGGGCGCGGAGAGCACAAAACGCGAGAAACGAGAACACCGCGGATGAAGACGCCACCCCTCTTTCTGGCAGCCACGCGTCGGGAGGCTTTTTTAGCGGAGGATAGTGGAAGTCGCAACCGGAGTGCCCGACAGACACAACGGGCCGCCTGACGCACCGCCGAACGAGCGCTATGTCTGCGCCGTGCATGAGCTCTCACAACTTCATTCCTTGAGACCCCCGTCCTCCCTCCCGCCCCCCGAGGAGGAACCAGCGGACCCCGGACACAGGTGAGCAACCCCCAACAACCCCCCATCCTCCATCCTCCATCCGCACCGTCACCATCATCATCATCATCATCATCATCATCATCATCCGCGGAGCAAAGGATGACTCGGGTACCCGTGCCCTCCGGAGGGGGGGGTGGTGGAGGGATGGCCTCGCCCGCGTGTGTGATGAAAAACCCGGCTGTGGATGTTACGGGCGAGCGGGTGGGGTGTGGGGGTCCAGGATTGACGGGCATCTTTTTCACCCTTTATTTTTAATAATTACTATTTCTTTTCATTTTTTATCATTGTCTCCGAATCCTCATCCGACACGTGGAGGCTTGAGACGGACGAGCGAAGGTTACTCAGCATGGTTGCCCGCCGGACGGTGCTGCGTTTACGGGAAAACGGTGAAAACATAGAAAAAAACATTTTTTTTTAAAAAAGCGGTGGGGGGGATGGGGGTGTTCCGCTCATCTTCCGTCACCTTCCTCATCCGCACACGGTAGGAGGCGGCGGCGGGCCTCGCGTCCCTGAACGCATCTCCCGGGGATGGAGGGAGTGTTTGGGTTCGTATGCAAATCGCAGACCCCCCATTTCCTCCTCCATCCTCCCCAGCCCCCAGCCCTTCTTCTTTTTTTTTCTTTTTTTTTTTTCGGAAAGGCGATCCTCTCCTCCGTCCAGTCGTCACGGTGCTCCTTCCATCCCTCCGTTCACGGCGGGATAAGAGGATGAGAGGATGAACTATATAAGAGGATGGACGAGACCTCCATGCGGGGAGGAACGTGAATGAATGAATGAATGAACGAATGAATGGACGTGAGAGCACACCGGGCAAAGCCAGATTATTCTTAGGAAAATATATATGTCATTTTACAGACGTCTTCCTCCGGGCGTCCGCGGTGATGTCATCACGTTTGCGTGACGTCAAAGTGTCATTCGGGAGGAAGGGGGGGGGGGTTTATTGACATTCTCGGGGCTGCTAGAAACCAATTCGCCAATATCCTCAATATTAGCGCAATTCTTGCGGTAATTCGGATAAAAACAGGTTTTAATGAGGCTGTGTTTATGTAAAGTACTTCCTGTTTTTAAGTAGTTTATAAGATGTCGTGGATGAACAGTAAAAATGCTTGGATGTCCCAGTGTTCCAAATATTTATCATAATATTTCCAGTCGGGATTGAAACATCGCTGCCATCCTCCCGATATCTCACATGTTGGCAGGATTGAAAATATAGAAGTGGATATAATTTTTTTATATAATTGGCCGGGAAATCTTTCTATTCCAATACCTTTAGGGGAAATAAGCTCAAAGCAGCATCAAATATTACCTGAACTTGGCTCAGAGATGTTTTAACCATAGTGTGTGAGCGTGGGTGGGGGGTGAGGGGGGGGGCATGACATTGTTTCCGTGGTTACCAGTATTGAGATGTATATGTTCAGATGTGCCGGGGTGGCAACCGCCGTCTCACTGCCTGTTGTGCTTCACAGACGCCTCGGTGAGAATGACGAGATAAACCCCCGACGCCAGAACCCGACCTCCTCCTCCTCCTCTTCCTCGTCCCGGCGATAGACCGAAAACAAAAGAAAACACCAAAAAATTAAAACACCGGCGATCTATTTGCGGAACTCTTGAATTCTCTCCTTTTTTTTTTTAACAATCAAACCCCCCCCCCAAAAAACAAAAAGGGACTTTTTGGGAGACGTTCCGCCGCCCCCGTCTGATTTGTCAAATGCCAAAAAACAGCAAGGCCGTCAAGAGAGAGCTTGACGACGATGTCACCGAGTCCGTCAGAGACCTGCTTTCCAACGAGGACCCCTGCGAGGACGATTCCTTCAAGAAGACCTCGCTGATCGTCCGCGGCCATGACGCCGGGGGGAAGGGGTGCGACGTGGAGCAGGGGGGCTCCGACGGCGAGGAGGAGGAGGAGGGGGAGGAAGAGCGCCCGGCCTGGAACAGCAAGCTCCAGTACATCCTGGCCCAGGTGGGCTTCTCCGTAGGCCTGGGCAACGTCTGGAGGTTCCCCTACCTCTGCCAGAAGAACGGAGGGGGTGAGTGCGCCGTGTCGCTTTAAGCATGGCCGCCTGGGGTATCAACACGTTCGTGCCAGCTTGCAAGTGGAAGAGTTTCCTGCAGCCGCACGAGCACACACACACACACACGCGCACACACACACACACACACACACACACACACACACACACACACACACACACACAGCAAATAATGAGGAGTGAAAAACAGGTGACGGAAGATGGATCTATCGATCTATCGATCTATCTATCTATCTATCTATCTATCTATCTATCTATCTATCTATCTATCTATCTATCTATCTATCTATCTATCTATCTATCTATCTTCTATTTGTCAAGCAAACTACTTATCTACCTGTCTGTCTACCTGTTTATCCATCCATCCATCCATCCGTCATCCATCTACCTATTCATTCACCCATCAATCAATCTACCATCTATCTATCTGTCTGTCTGTCTATCTATCCCTCTCTCCCTCCCTCCATCCATCTACCCATCCATCCGTCTATCTACCTATCTGTCATCATCCATCCATCCAGCTACTTACTTACCCTCCCACCTATCTATCTATCTATCTATCTATCTATCTATCTATCTATCTATCTATCTATCTATCTATCTATCTATCTATCTATCTATCTATCTCTCCGTCTACCTCTAACGTCCGATCAATTCATCCATCTGTATCCATCTGTGTATGTACCGACCTACCTATCGATCTACCCATTCGTCTACTTCTCCATCTATCTATTGCTTTGTTCATCATAAGCCGGTTGCCACCCAGTTTCCATGACGGTCACCTCAACCTCCCTCGAATCTCACACACCCGCTCAGGGAAAGGAGGGCACAACTTTGAAGGAAACGAAGCGACAGCGAAAGTGCGGTTTCCCGTGACAATGTAGGATGTCACCGATCTTTGTCTATACCTATAGCCCCAAAAGCCGCTTTTAGGGTCTTGTGCAACCAACTGGAAAGATTGCAGCAGGAAACTATAGCAGATAAGGATCTCACTGTTCAGCGTGGTGTCAGACACAAGTATCCACTCAATCTTGGTGAGAACTACATTTCCCACGGTGCCCCCCAGGAATATGCATGGACCGGGCTGACGGTGCATGATAGTGCGTAAAGAGTGCACGGGCCGATTATGTAAATCCACAGACTGCTTCCGGTAAGCTTATTAAACGGAGCTGTCTGAGACAGACCGCTCGGGCGGGAGAGAGCGGTTGGGTCATTCGCTCATTACCTTGTCATTAACTATGAACGCGTTATCATCCGACGTTCGGCATTTCAAGAGGGGATTTTACATGTTTTAAGATTGCAGAAATATATAACACAATATTGCATTATTGTACTAAAAGGAGGGGCTTTTCGTTTTTTGAAATTACGAGTTGTGCAACTTCACCTCATCATCAGCATATTGATTTCTTCAGTTGCTTATTTTATTCATTTTTTTAGGCTGATTTTTTTTTTCCTTCATGCAATTATTCCCCCTGGCCTGCTCTTTTTAATCGGGTGGAAATACAGTGAGTAAACTGAGATGCAGTTGCATTCACATTCATCCATTCATTCATTCATTCATTCATTCATTCATTCATTCATTCAATAGCTATACCTATTCCTTTGCACTCAGGGTCCCGAGGCAGGCTGGAGCCTATCCCATTAGGCGAGAGGCGGGGTTTAAGCACATAACCATTCCCTCTCTCATTCACATGTCATATAATGACACACAACCATTCACTCACTCATTTACGCGTCATATAGAGACATACAACCATTCACCCTCTCATCCAAATGTACGGGCAAGTTCGGGTCTCCTATGAATCGACAAGCATCAGCCGTTTTGTTGGTAGCTGTGTAGCTCGCTGCTAACATCGGCAGAGCCGAAGTGTTAGCTGCTAGGTTTGACATCCAACGACAAATGCTATTGCTCGCATGCTTTTACTTGTTACCCCTGGCGTTGTAAAGGCAGGTTTCACTTTGCAACATTGTTGTTGCAAACGTGTCCCAAAGCAGTCAGTCAGCGCTTTTTCAATATAGATTTTGGCCATTTCTATGTTGTTTTCTCAGCCCCTAAGTGCGTACTGTCTACTTCCTGGCAGATATTCATTTAGTAAAATGAAGATGATGACTTTGGGGGGAGGGGAGTGTGAGGTGAAGGATCCTGTTGGAGCTCCGTTGTGGCGAAGACAGAAAGATGCTGTGTTTTTGCATTGAATTAGTTCATTATTTCAGTCATGCCCGGCTGTTTACATCTTGTGTGTGCGTGCATGTGTGTGTGTGTTTAGCTCCAACCTCACCCCTCCACGGAGCAATGTTTTCTGGCCAGCTTTAAAGAGCTCTGGTCACCCCGCTGTGTCCAACTGTAATGAGATTAAGATGGCAGATCTGGGACTTTAGCAGGTCTGTGCACGTTTGTGTGTGTGTGTTTGTGTGTGTTTTTGTGCGTCACTGCCTTTCATCCATAACCATACATATATATTCCCTTTAGTGGAGTGGCCGAGGCTCTTAGAGATGCAGCGTCATCGGAAAACCAACACAGGCAGCGCAAACCCAACCAGTCCAATGTCACATCCTTGCATTAGCGGGATTAGAACCGGCAAACGTTCACTGTATGTAGGTATAAGCTGAGGGCTCATTGTACAAGACGCAGGAAACAAATCGTGATACCACATCAGACGATATTGAGCTGTTGTTTTTAGCCAAAGTTAGCATGAGGAAATGACCATCCAGGACACAGATGGCTTGAAGCGAACTTGAAAATAAGTGGATTATATCGACCATGTTCACTTACCCATCGTTCTGGTGCGCCCCCTAATGTCCAAACTGAACAGAAATGAATTACCCAGATTCGGAGAGGTGTGGTGGATATCACACACTCACAAATTGTTTGCACAGCAAGAAACCGGATGAACCTGCTGCTTCAAAGAGACATAGACACACACACACGCAAACACACACACTCACACACACCTATGCACACACCCATCCGGGGAGAGTCCGCAGGAAAGTGTCTGAATGTTTCTCTTACCGCATGAAACAAAAAAGGCGCTAAAATAGGGGTGAAGCTTATCTCAAAAACAACACACAGACACATAGACACACACACACACACACACACACACACACACACACACACACACACACACACACACACACACACACGCATACAGGTGGTGGATTTTATTTAATGCCGGAATCAGTGAGTCACAGTAAACACTATGACACGTTGGGTTTGGGCGGTGGTGGAAATAATGACAGGATGCAGTGCACGTTCACCCAAGACAGTCATTTACCTCAAAATCAACTGAGAGTAACTCAAACAGTCCACAGTCCAAAAACATGCAGGAGAACCGTTGGAGATATTTAATATTCTCAGATGCCTGAATGAAGGAGTGAATGGTTGCGCATCTCTACATAACGTGTGAATGAGAAGTTGAATGGTAATGTCTCTATGTGGCATGTGAACCAAGAGGCTGAATGGTTGTAAGTCTCTATACGACATGTGATTGGGGGGGATCAATACTTGTTTGCTTATGAGATGTGAATGAATGAATGAATGAATGAATGATTGTATGTCTATATATGTGTGAATGAGGGAATGATTTTATGTCAATAATCTGTGAACGGAAGGCTGAATGGTTGCAAGTCTCTATATGACAGGTGAATGGGTGGGGCAATACTTGTATGCATATGAGAGATGTAAATAAATGAATGAATGGTTGTATGTCTGTATATGAGGTGTGAATGAGTGAACAGTTGTATGTCTCTATATTTTGTATGTGTAATGAGCGAGTAAATGGTTGTATGTCTCTATATTTGGCCGTATGATTGATCCAGGGTGAACCCCACCTCTCGCCCCTGTTTGACCCTGACTGCAGGAGAAATGGCCTAGATAGTGAATGAATGAATGAATGTTCCCATTTTTTTCTACTTGGATATCAGGCCCTATCCTTTCTAGGGCAACTTCTTGCCAATTATTTGAGGATATTGTTCAGTTGTCAGTGAATTGGGTTCTTGGCGAATTAGACCCTGTAGCCTGTTTTGGTCTCGGATGCAAGTACGAAATGAAATGAGCTGAAAATTACAAAGTAATTGCATGTAATTGGCCGTTAATTTACATAAAATTGACATGGAAGAGTGCAATAACCCCGGGGGGGGGCAAGGTTTAGCTTGTGTTGAGTTTTTGTTAATCAGACATTCGTGTTGTCTTGCACTGCTTGAATTTTGCCGTGGCTCCAGTGAGATGACATCATAAGCCGTGACCCCACCACACACACACAACACACACACACACACACACACGCAAACACACTCCCAGCCCCGAGCCAATATGAGTCTGAACAAAGGCTTTAAGTTTTGCTGTCACGCGGCCTTCGCCTCTGCCGCTCACGAGAAGTGTGACGATCACAAGAGCCCCCCTCTTTCCTCCATCGTGGTCCCACAGGGGAGCTCCATCATCGTGGTCCCACAGGGGAGCTCCATGTGATCCCACTGCTATTCGGTTCATTTTAGACCTCCCTACCTTCTCCCTGCCACCGCAGAATTACCTGATTACAGCCCAAAGCCCATTGACGGTTTTCACATGTGTCATTTTCCTCCTTCCCGCGGAAGTCGAGGCGTGCGTGTCACCACCAGGGTGGAGTAGGAGTAGGTGGAGGGCCTTTAGGAGTCAGCCGACACGGGAAAACAAAAATATTTTCCTCACAGGGTTTGGATACAAAGCATTAATGGACGGTGGCACAGTGGTTGGTGCCTCCGCCTCGCAGCAAGAAGGTCCCTGGTTGGATTCTGAGAGGAGAGCCTTTCTGCTCCGGTTTCCCCCTGCAGTCTAAAAAACATGCAGGAGGTTCTTTCTGAAGGAATGAATGGTTGCATTTCTGCATTTCTCTATGTGACATGTGAATGACATTGAAAGGTTGTATTTGTGACTAGGGTCAATAGTTGTATGCTTAGGAGAGATGTAAATGAATGAATGAATGAATGGTTGTATATCTGGGTATGATGTGTGAGTGAGTGAATGGTTGCATGTCTCCATCTGTGGCACTGTGATTGGTCCAGGGTGAACCCCGCTTCTCGTCCAATGACAGCTGGAGTAGCCCCCCCCCATGACCCTGAGTGGAGAAGCGGCATAGACAATGAATGAATGAATGAATGAAAGATCTGCTGATATCCGTGTCTTTTTGGTCGTTTCCTCGAGTCTTTGCTTAACTGCAGTTTTTCTAGAACCATCTCTTCCTGGCCTCCTCCATCTTAGAAGGTCGTTGGCGATGACTTTGAAATCAATCAAAAGAAGAAAGAAATCGACATCAATGGCAAACGTGTCGTGATCAACTACGATCCAAGTCGTGATGCGGAGACTGAAACATCTATTTTAAGAAAACGTCAACATGAAACACGCACTGCTGTCTGTCCTGGCTGTGACCGAAGCTCCACATCATCTGTTTGTCGGAGTCCCAGAAATAGAAGTGGTGTCTGTGGGCTGCGGGTCCTCTGATCCCAGTGTCCCGCCTCTTCTGACGTGTCCTCCCTGTTGTTTTGGTCCACAGGCGCATACCTGGTGCCCTACCTGATCCTCCTGATACTGATCGGCATCCCGCTGTTCTTCCTGGAACTCGCCGTGGGACAGCGGATCCGCAGGGGCAGCATCGGGGTGTGGACCTACATCAGCCCTCGCCTGGGGGGCATCGGCTTCGCCAGCTGCTGCGTGAGTGTTGCTTTGTCAGACAACCGATCGGTGTCGCCCGTGGCGACGTGGCAACATGTCACCGCTGTACTTGGACCATTGGCAGATGCGCCACATTGACTTTCCTCCACAAAAATGTGAGACGTCTCCAAATTCTGGATGACCATGCTGCATTTCAGCATCGGTACTCTCTCTGTCCTTCCCCTGGGCCAACGGTGCTCGGCCTGCACCACCCGCTGGACCTGATACCCCACTCGCAACTAACATACCTCGCCCTGTCCTCCAGAAGAACAAAGTTGCAAGGCACAGGAAGCGATGTGCTCTTCCTGGACCCCTACCACCACTGACCATAAGTACTCATTGTCATGGCTGCACTGGCTGATGTTTAAATTAGGAAACAAAATGGCTGCCATTTGAACATCTGAAGGTAAACACAGATCTCACCCACCTGCAGGTTTGTTTCTTCGTGGCCCTCTACTACAACGTCATCATCAGCTGGAGCCTCTTCTACTTCTCGCAGTCCTTCCAGCAGCCGCTGCCGTGGGATGAGTGTCCATTGGTCAAGAACAAGACCAGCCCATGTAAGACCAGGGCGGCACCGCTTCTACCTCAAGCCACCTAAACGTAGCCGTTTCGATATGAGAGTACATACCACCGGGTCGATCCTGTCAACTGCGTTTTTGCCAGATGTGGTACCAGAGTGCGAGAAGAGCTCGGCCACCACCTACTACTGGTACCGCGAGGCGCTGGACATCTCCAACAACATTTCCGAGGGCGGAGGACTCAACTGGAAGATGACAGTGTGCCTGCTGGTCGCCTGGTCCATGGTCTGCCTCGCCATGATCAAGGGGATCCAGTCGTCGGGGAAGGTGAGGAGAATTCCCTCTTTCTCTCATACCCATGCAGATGACAGTCTGCTGAAAGCACAATGCATCAGTGTGATGTCAAAAGGAGCCGACATCCCATAGTAAAAGCACGAATTTCACTAAACTTAGAATTAATGCTTGTGGCGGTCAAAGCAGTCCATCAAGAACCTGATAACACCCCAGGGATGCAGGTGATCCACACATTTACCAAGTGTTTAGGAGCAAAATGTATTTTATTTTTATTATATTCATAATTAAACCATACATGAGACTCTCACTTCATTATTCATTTATTCATACCCTATGCCGCTTATCCTGCACCCAGGGTTGCGGGGATCCCTTTCCAACATTACCCGATTTCGCCGTTAGTCGGAATTCACATACTGTACATGAGTACCCATGTCACTCACCTACGCTAACACAGTGGAAAAGTCATAATGTAGGACGTAAAAATGCTGTGCAGTAAAAATAAGAAATAGAAATAAAAGACTTACGCTCAGGAGCCATAATGAAGGGCGAAAAGTTTCCAAAATAACAACACAATTGAAGGAAAGCTAATGTAGGACAATACAAAATGTTGTATAACCAGCAAATGTAAGCAGCTTTGTCAATAACCGGTGTACGTCGAAAACATGGAATAAGACATTCTTGACAAATCATAGGGAGATGGCAATAATACCTCGAAATGCCGTAGGTCAAGGACATCGTAAACCGTGCACGGATGATACAACGATTCATTCACAAGTCATATAGAGACAAACGACCATTGACACGGCATAAAGAGAAACAATGTATTTCATGGCCTCATTGACCGTCGACTTTGCTGCCGCTTTCTTAGAATGTACAGTATCACCAGCTCCTCCGCCATGTTTGCTACTTTCTGAAACGTGAACTCGGAACTTGGAAGTAAACACTACACCGCCCTCTAGTGGCCATATTGCTTAGTAACCAGTCGGAACCGGTGCATGGGAAGTATGGGGGCGATGACGTTTTAAACGGATGTAGCTATTTACACGCGCAACGTTAGCATCAGTGAGCGTTTTGCGACTGGGGGATGTCCTACCCCAGCTGCCCTGCGGTCCTGCCAGCCTGACCCATTTACCAGTATTAGGTCTCGTACCCTTCAAAATCCTTGGGGGTGGTGACAGAAACATAAGTTGTTTCTGTTGTAGACCCATTCTCCGGGCGTAATGAGCTCAGTTTAAGATGGAGGCACTCTGAAACATGACTCAGCAGGTGTTACGACGCTACGCTCTCCTGACTTCGGCTAAGCGGCAAAGCTGACAGTGGCGTGACTAGCATCACCGGAAGGATTAGCCCGCCGGTGAAAGGTTAGCGTTGGCTCTGCGAGCTCGCCCGGATCCTGCAGGTGATCTTTATCGCCCCGCGCTGTTCCCGTATCATATGACCGGCATTAGCCGCAGCGCCGCCGAGGGCTGGAGCCAAGCCTGCGATAATTGGAAAGAAAACGGTCACATTTTTTAATCTTCCAGGAAAAAAAGCTTTGATGCTAGAGACGTTTGATTTTTTTTTTTGCAATAACCCTCCCTCCCCCTTACAAGCAAACCACAGCGAGCGCCAGCCTGCACGAATAACGTTATACCTCACCGATCCATATCTCCATTGTGGAAGCGTGGTGGATTTTCTGCCAGACGTGCTCAGCGTTACACAAAGGCGAGACGCGGCGCTCAGACCCCTGAGAAATTCCTGGCTTAAATATTTCTATACTCCTGACTTCCCTTGCGCTGGGAAAGGCTTTATGACTTCCTGATGCAAAGGCTTCGGGAGCAAACCGCTACCACGTGCGTGCATTCACCACTTCCACGTTAAATAACTCCTTTGTTTTTCCGGATATGAACGCCGTGGGGAGCGGCGGACGATTTAAGAGATCCCGATTTGTCGCGTGTCTTCCAAAGCGGCCAATGAATGGACTGATAAAACGCAACCGGGTGTTACATAATAAAGTAGGCCGACAATAATGGCCGACAAATACCAGCCATTTTTAGAGTATTAGCGTGAGCTAAGTACTTTACCCTTTCCCTTCAATCCAGTGATGGAAGCTAGCTGCTTGCTAATGTGCACGTATTAAGAACACTGCACGTTGGAATTGCAAATATGGCGTGGGTCAGGTGATGCGCATGGGCCGGGGTAGAAAGAAGTGGCTGTTTGCGCGTGTTGTATCAGGAGTCACGGGGCGGCGGAGTGACTGCTCCCTGACAGGACCGCCGTTTGCTCGGCTGACTCCACATGGTCCGCGCCGGCAAAGGCTAAGAGTTTCCGCCCCCCGCCCTGCACCCCCCTTCCGCCACCGACACAATGGCCGCAGACAAAACAAGATGGATGCCTCCGGCAGCCGGGGGCACTTGTAATCTGGGCGTCTGCGAGATAGTCTCGCTTCTTGAGAAATGTCACTGATAGCCACAATCGCCGCCGCCGCTTGTGCCACACTATCACAAGGTAAGGGGATGGGGGGTGGGGGGTAATGCCGCCTTAAACCAGTTTTTAACACCACTTTATGTCATTTCAACCTGCCCACACCTGGCGTGCAGTCTGAGCTGACCTCAGGCCTCCAAGCTCAGGGTTCGTCCGAGGGAGACGGAGCAGAAACTTCTCTTTCTGTGCGCTTGAAGTTCAACACGCCACAAAAGAATATTAATGCGCTCACTCTCCCCTCCCACAAAAGGCTTCTCCTCAGAATACCCCCCACTCTGTGTGTGTGTGTGTGTGTGTGTGTGTGTGTGTGTGTGTGTGTGGGTGTGTGTGTGAAGGGGGCCATTTTGGTTGCCTTGGTGATGAGCCTCTGCTTGATTGCCAGCAAGAGTGCGGTGGGTTAAAGGAAGGAAGAAGGAGAAGTTGGTTTTTGCTTTTCTGTGACGCTGGGGAGGAGGGGAGGGGACAAAATGTCACTCTGTGGTCAAGACAGGAGATAGCGGGCGTTTGGAGGGAACGCAGCCTTCCAGGCGTGACACGCACAGAACCTACAGCGTGAGATATGTGAGCGCCCGTTAAGAGGAGTTTGACTATCAGCGGAAAATAGTTTGGCTTGGTCTCGGCCGCGGTCCCCGCTCTGTTCCTAAACAAGAACGCCGCAGGCATTTCGGAGCTGTCGATCAAGTCAGATCCACAAGACGCTCTCCGACGAGGTGTTCAGTGTCATCGGGAAAACGGCGGGAATAAGAGAATTCGGCTAAATGTCTGAATAAATTATCAACACTAAGCACATTATCGACATAAAGCGCTAAGAATTGTGAGATCACACGCACACACACACACGCACACATGCACGCACGTACGCACACACACACGTGCTCCTGGTTGCCGGGGGGGGGGGACTCAAGAGGGCGCCTCCTCTTTAACCGTTTTACTTAATGAGTAGTAAGTAGTTAATCTGTTTCTGTTTTTGAATAGAAAAATATTTCTGATTTAATATTTATCTTCATAAAATCTAGTACATTACCATCTTAAATATTCGAGAAAACGATTTTAGGAGCACAACTTTTCCCATTCCAGTGAGGAAAATAAAGGTTTAAAGGTGTGAGGCGTTCAAGGACCAGGAGACTAATTAGCCGATAATTGGACAGAAGCAACACCCCCCCCCCGCTGGTGTCTGTTACCTGAGGTTAATTACATTAAAGAGGACGGGCCGGTCCTGTGTCCTCATGAGGACGCCTGTCTCCCGGAAGAACAATGGTTTTGGCTTCACACACACACACACACACACACACACACACACACACACACACACACACACACACACACACACACACACACACACACACTCTCTCTGTGGTGCATTCAGGCCCCCGGTGGTTCCTGTAAAATATGCTCGCTTCACTCACGCTTGATTTAGCTTAAAGTAGTTTTTGTCGCGATAAAGCATGATGTGGATTATCGGGGTTTGTCAAAAAATAAAAGCAGCCATGACGATAATGATCACTTGGTGGATTTAAAGTGGATTATTGATCTTGTAACAGTTATATTGATCCCGGTCCAGGCGTCTTTACCCCCCCGGGACGTAACCGTTCTCGTCCCTTCAGCCGCTAGGGGTTTGTTTTTCAAAATAAATGAATATATTGCAATTTGATACAAATACAATCCATAAGAAAATTGATTGTATTAGCTATTCTAATTTAAAGAAATACTGTAAAGCAGTATTTATTATTAGAAGAAATATGTAATGCAGTTTAACCTTTGAACCAGAGAGGAATGGGATTCTCTATTTCTTGCCCATGTCGATGCTTTTCTTTTGCAATCCAAAATAACAAGTAAATGTATTCATACAACTGTAAAGTTATATCAATAAGAGGCATACGTGTGAGCTATCACAGTGGTGTTGGTACATCTTCACGCTTCACACTCAGTAGTTTCCACATCCACAGCAGGAACCCACCCCAGCATAACAGGCCCGTGTTGCGTTCACTTTCAGGTGATGTACTTCAGCTCCCTGTTCCCCTACGTGGTGCTCATCTGCTTCCTGGTTCGCGCGCTGCTCCTCACCGGCTCGGTGGACGGGATTCGGCACATGTTCACGCCCAAGGTACGGCTTCAAAGTCCACTGGAATATTCCAGATAGAAAATACATGTATCGATTGATATTTATGCAGAGAGGTTTTTACTGTATGAATATGAATAATATAATAATAAATATATATACAACATAAAATAAAAATTAGAAAGAAATATATTGTTTATCCATAATATAACTAAAAAACCTATTACAATTGTAAAAATAATAAAAAATTATGTGTACATGCACACACACACACACAAACACACACAATTAACGTAGCGCATCATCTCATCCTGCTGGTAAATTGAATCCACTCATTGGAAATAATGAAAGGGAATAAAAAAATTCTGAACCCAAAAGAAAATCCTCTCCGCAATTGGACAGATCGGCCCAATAGGCTTCATTGCCGGTGGTCGCCATGGAAACAGAGCAGCCGTGGCTTTTGTGCAAGCAGGCGGTCGGTGGCAGTGTCTGGCTGGCTCGTCTGTCCGGGTGACATCTTACAACTGCGAATTGCACGTTGCCACCATCTTCCGCCATGCACCTGCACACATCAAAAGGCGTGTGTGCGTATGTGCACGTGCGTGTGCGTGTTTGTGTGCGTGTCGGAACTGGCTGGCGGCGTCTGGTTATGGAAGAAGCTGTCACATCCAGATGTCAGTCGGCAGAGACGAGACACTCATAGATGGGACTGCGGGAAAAAACAGAAAACGTTTACCCTGATGATTAAAAAGATAATATGATGATTGAGGTCATGGGGCAGGTTGAGAATATATGATAAATGTGAATTATAGTGTTCATTAGTTTAGCTCATAAGCTAATATAAGCTGAAACATGAAAGGTAATGTATTTGTTTACGTTTGGCACCCCTCCTCACCGCAGCTAGAGATCATGCTGGAGGCCAAGGTGTGGCGTGAGGCGGCCACGCAGGTCTTCTTCGCTCTCGGCCTCGGCTTCGGCGGCGTCATCGCCTTCTCCAGCTACAACAAACGCGACAACAACTGCCACTTCGACGCCGTCCTGGTGTCCTTCATCAACTTCTTCACCTCAGTGCTGGCCACGCTGGTTGTGTTCGCCGTGCTGGGCTTCAAGGCCAACATCATGATTGAGAAGTGTGTGTCACAGTGAGTGTCCGCCTCCCGGGGAGCTTCAACCTCATCTTTAACCTGAGATGAATCAAAAGAGAAGAAAACCAGGCTTCGGGGGCTTTACGGTTTGGCTTGATGGCGCCCCTAGTGGTCGGGATCCGGGATGACGGTCTTATCTGTCAATTAATTTAGATTAATGAGGAATTAGCATCTAAGAATGTGTCGGGGGGCAGACACAATATGGAGATTTAAGTCAGAATTTCAAGAAAATACAATTAAAAGAAAAAATTTGGGTTTAAAGACGCTTAAGAGTCAATATTATGACAAAACAGCCGGAAAAATGACATTTAAATTAAGGGTTTATTGGGAAAAAGGGGCATTTCTGAGCCCAAGTTGAAAAGGCAGTAATATGACGGTTTTGGAATTTTAATGAGATTTGCCTTTGGGGAAGCTCACTGGTCCAAATTATGGCCAAAGACAGAAATGTCTGCAAGGCTATATTTCATACTGTTTAATGATAATAGCAATAATAATTCTATGTCAGTTAGAGTATTATTCAACAAATATCCTACAATGATCGAGAAGACTTGAAAAAAAGGAACCCACAAGAGAAATAGAAAGAGTTCACATTATGAAGGTCAGAATTTTGAGATTCAAGTCAAAAAGGGGAGGAATAACTGCCTTTCAGACGGCTCGCTGGCGCCTCTGGTGGTCAAAGCCAGAACTGCACACAGAGGTTAAAGTCTGATGGAAACAGAACTAGAAGAGCTTCATTGTCATTGTAAAATGCAAAATGACGAAATGAACAAGTCAACAACGATAACAATGATTTAAACTTACAAATGTGCAAACCCAACTCTGTGAGGCCTCCTCGTCTTCTGGATTTGACCGTGCTTCCCGTTTGTGCAGGAACTCCAACCGCATCCTGGGCCTGGTCAGGAGCGGCGGGCTCTCCCCTCAGGTGATCCCCGAGCAGGTCAACCTCAGCCAGCCCACCGTGGACGACTACCACCTGCTGATGGACGCCATCCAGCAGCTGAACGGGACCAACGTCTCCAGGCTGGGGCTGGAGAGCTGCAGCATCGAGAACGAGCTAAACAAGGCATAGAAACGATCGCGGATCCTTCAACCTCAATCGATCAATCGATCAGAATGACGTCATCAGCTCCGATCGGCGCCTCACCCCGTCCTCTCCTCCCCGCAGACGGTCCAGGGCACAGGCCTGGCCTTCATCGCCTTCACGGAGGCCATGACCCACTTCCCGGCCTCTCCCTTCTGGTCGGTGATGTTCTTCCTCATGCTGGTCAACCTGGGCCTGGGCAGCATGTTCGGCACCATCGAGGGCATCCTGACGCCTCTCATCGACACCTTTAAAGTCCGCAAGGAGTTTCTGACAGGTCAGAGGCGGCGGCCTTCTGGGACGGTGGCAGTAACACTAGAACATTAGCACTTTAGAACATTAGAAACGGCTGCTTCTGGAGGGGAAGTAGCACTTTTACAGATTTATATTTTCCAATGCACTCATCATCCAAGTATTATCTCCAAGAGTTTGCCAATCTATTTATTATTATTTTAATTATTATTGTTGTTGTCAGTATTATTATTGTGTTTATTGCCATTATTATCATCATTATTAATAATATTTTTACTGATAAAAAAATTGAATAATTGAAATGATAATGATTTTTTCTTTTTTGCATTTCGGATTTATTTTGATCTACTGGAAATTATTATTATAATTATTATTGTTTTTATTATTATGACAAGTAACAAAAATTCAAATTATCAATATTATTATCATTTATTAATACCTAATAATAATATTTATATGAATCTGCAGTAAATGTATCATTATTATTATAATTATTTTGTATAGTTATTTCAGATTGAATTCTATCTAGCTCCAAACAGCGAAGATATAGTTATTTTCCTAAACCGTCGTTTAAAAATTGGCCGCCTTGACAGACGGACAGATCAGTGTATGTGCAGCAGGAACGACGAAGCCGTGAGTGACCCTCCTCTTCCTCTTCCTCCTCCTCAGTGGGCTGCAGCGTGCTGGCCTTCTCCATCGGCCTGCTCTTCGTCCAGCGCTCAGGGAACTACTTCGTCACCATGTTCGACGACTACTCGGCCACGCTGCCGCTGCTCATCGTGGTCATCCTGGAGAACACGGCCATCGCCTGGTTCTACGGCATCGACAAGTGGGTCCTCCGTCCGCCACCCAGGGTCGGCAGCGAAAGACGATGTCTCTTTTACGACACCTTGTGAAATCCGGCTCCTCCTCTTCCAGGTTCTTTGAAGACCTGAAGGACATGCTGGGCTTCACGCCGTACCGCTTCTACTACTACATGTGGAAATACATCACGCCCATCCTGCTGCTGGTGCTGCTCGGCTCCAGCTTCGTCCAGCTGATCGTGACGCCGCCCAGCTACAGCGCCTGGATCCAGGAAGAGGTGGGTGACTCCGCCTCTTCGGAAAGAAGCGGTTACAGGTTAGATGATTACGCATGTGGCGGTGCGAGAAGGTAGCAGTAACGTCCCGCTGCCTCCGACCTTGTCCTCCAGGCCAAAGAGCAGGTGCTGCCCTTCCCTCCGTGGGGCATCGTGATCTGCATCTCCCTGGTGCTGATGGCCATCTTGCCGGTGCCCGTCATCTTCGCCCTGCGCTACTTCAACATCATCGACGAGGGCGGCAGCACGCTGTCCGCCGTCTCCTACAAGAAGGGCCGCATCATCAAGGAGACGGCGGCGCCGGACGAGGACGACGACGCCAGCCTCATCCGCGGCAAGTCGCCCAGCGAGGCGCCGTCCCCGTTGCCCGGCAACAGCATCTACCGGAAGCAGAGTGGCGGCGGTGGGGAGGCGGACACTGCGCCCAACGGCCGCTACGGGATTGGCTACCTGATGGCCGACATGCCGGACATGCCTGAGTCAGACTTATAAACTGACCCTCCCACCTCCACACACACACACACACACACACACACACACACACACACACACACACACACACACACACACACCCACACACACACACACCCACACACACACACACACACACACACACACCCCTCC
>CAAKHD010000769.1:10144-21120 GCA_901007705.1 Fistularia tabacaria
CCCCCCCCCGGCGGGGGGGGGGGGGGGGGGGGGGGGGGGGGGGGGGCAAAAGGCTTCCAGTTATTGGATACGACTTTTTTTTTTTTTTTTCTTTTATAGATTAGGAGACAGAAACACAAAGGGATGAGTCTTGGACAAAGACAAAAGGGAAACCCCCCGAGCGGCAGAAAGACAACCTCCGGGTCATCTGGCGGGAGGAAGACGGCGGTGCCCAATCAGGCGAGGATACCAAGAAGAGCGGAGCTGCACTGGATCCGGACTCACCAGCTTTCTGGAACCACCCGCCTCCCGCCCCCATCATCCTTCATCAGAAATGGGGCCCGGCTCAGTTTCCCGGTTAAAATTGATGACCGGGGCGAATGGGCCTCTTTCCAGAGATAATTAGCGCGATGTGCAAGGTTAAGCGTGCCCTCTGGGAACCGGAGGGTGGCGCAGGTCAAGAACGAACAGAAGCGGGATGTCAGAGCGCGAGGAAGACGGACCGTCCACTTTTCATTCAATAACAATAAAAAAACAGTGGTGAGGACTGATGATTATTTCCTCTGTTCCTAAACAGATTCCTTAATTCAGGGTTTACACGTGAATGATACGGACAAAAATGACCTGGAATCTGTCCGCCGCTGAATTGGCCTGTCATGAATGCGACGGGGCGGTTGACAGCTGACTCGGACGCTCTTATTTACGCCACTTTGGACCGCAGCCACTCGGCAAGGAGGAATCAATCGCACACCAAAAAATACATTTGTGTCGTCATGGAATGCGAGGGGGAAGAAACTAAATGCGGCTGTTTTGGAACTATAGCATATATATACATTCATACATACATACATACATACATACATACATACATACATACATACATACATACATACATACATACATACATACATACATACATACATACATACATACATACATACATACATACATACATACATACATACATACATACATACATACATACATACATACATACATACATACATACATACATTCATACATTCATACATACATACATATAGAAATAGTTTTTTCCAAATACATACTTACAGTATATGTATGTACATACATATATATGTTTACATGTACGTGAGTGTGTATATACATAGTCATTGTCAAAACAGAGTATATAGTGTCAGTGTATATTCTATAAACAATATGTTTGTGTGTGTGTATATATATATATATACATATATATATATATATATATATATATATAAAGAGAGAGAGAGAGAGAGAGAGAGAAAGAGAGAGAGAGAGATGTTACTGGTTAGTGGTGTCGTGGTTATAATGCGGTAACATTATTTGTAAGAATATGTGTGTGTGTGTGTGTGTGTGTGTGTGTGTGTGTGTGTGTGTATATATACGTATATATGTTTGTATGTATGTTATGATCATCATGCAGTCATATTACTTTTATTTATATTGAATACATATAATTGTTGGAAATATATATATATGATTGTGGTTATTATGCAGTCACATTAGTTGTGTGTGTATATGCATACATCAATATACATATATAGACACACACATATACGTTGGATTGTAGTTATTTTACAGTCATATCATTTGAAAATTTTTATTGATGTATTTTTCTTAGATAATGGTAATTCTACAATCGCATGATTTGTCAGGTGAAATCGATGACCTTGACTTTCAGAAAGGTCAGGAAATATCTATGTACATGAAACATGTGTATATATAGGACTGTGGTTATTATACAGTAAAATTATTTGTGTATAGGAATTAAAAGGTAGACGATGACCTTAGCTTTCAGAAAGGTCGAGACACCCGGGATCTTCTGATGGTGTAAACCTCAGCCCCGCTGCCCCCGCTCCAATGCTGGACTTCTCGTAGAATTGATAACCCCTTCAGGGGCAACAGAAACAACCAGCACTCCGGGCACCGGGGGGAGAAATTTTTTTAAAAATAATTCAATCGCAAAGTTATTATCCTCGTGAAGATTGTTACCATTCATCACGTGCGCGGGATGAAACTCGATGTTAGTCAAGGGAAACGGCTGTTTCACCGCCGCGCCGCGATCAATATCCCCCCCTGCACGTGTTTTTTCCCTGTCTCTCCCCTTCGACGAAAAAAGTAATTATACAGAAGAAATGTTGACAATCAATAGCGGGAGTCAGGTAGGGTTAAGGTCTGCCGTGGCTGCCGGCGAAGCTGCTCCGTCAGCTGTCAGCGACGCCGCCGATGCGAGCGTGCACGCTCCGGCGGGAACAAAGGGAGCCTTTTTTTTTTTTTTTTTAAACACATCCCAAAATAAGTACCTGAAGAGCATAGGGGGAAATGGATGCTGGTACAGACACACACGCACACACACATGCACGCACACAGCGAGGCTTAATTAACTCTTCCGCCTTGACTCCCAGACGTAGAGAACCTCAGAACGAGTTAGAATTTATGGTCCCGCCTCGCCGAGGTGGTCCTGCGCCGCCGCCGCCGCCGCCGCCGCCGCCGCTGCTGCTACTGCTGCTGCTGCTGCTGCAGCACCGGGGATGATATTCTTCAATGAATTCATCAGCCTTGACATCTACTTTCACTCCAGAGGAGACTGAACTTTATAATCCGTCGGCGGTTCAGAGGTCAACAGCAGCGGGGACCAGAGGGGCAGGGAAAATCACTCCCGCCTCCCCCCCCCGCCCCTGGAAGAAACTCTGACATCCAATTTTCAACTTGATTTATCAGAGCAAAGCTAAAATTGATAGTGTGTCATTACCGGGCGGGGAGCTGTCTCGGGGAGATGTATAAAAGGCTCCTCGTTTTGATTTAGCGCGGCAGATCAATACAACCCTATACTGTTTCAATTTGAGGAGTATTGATTTTCCTATGCCGAGTCTATACAGGGGGACATTCATCATCGAGCAAGCATAGAGTGTGATCTAACGCGCCACTATAGGGTCTGATCGGCTTATTCCTCCGTCAGATCACACGGCCGTTGTTTTCAAGCTCGGCACCGATTACAACCCGGCTTCGCGTTGTTGTCATATTTAGTCAAATGCCTCGGCGAATGAAAAAAAAAAAACGAAAAAGTACGAGCATTCACAGAAGGTACTGGGAGGATGACCTGCACGTGACTGCTAACCTGGTGAACGTCACGGTCGAAAATCTCCAGCGCACGCGGGGGTGTGTTTAAAAGAAAATGTAACAAGAAAATAAACACACACTATTTTCCGCCTCTCGCAAGCCGAAGACGGGTTTTTTGTTTATAATTCATCCAACGGCGGTGATAAATGTCCACTGGCGAGGCTGCGGGCTGAACTTGCAGAGCGAAAGGCAAAAAGCGATTTCCGTGCGCGAGGGTGAAAACAAACGCTGCGGACGGAATGTGTCTCTCTTCAAACGCACGCGGAAGCGCGCACAGCCGTGCATGTGCGCCAGCGCGCATGCACACACAAACACACACACACACACACAGGCACCTAAAAATTGCTTGAGGGCCTTATATTTTACAAGACCAGCATAAATGGGAAAGTTAATGTAGCATTGAATAAGACTAAGCTGCTGAACTGCAACGCTGCCTTGAGCTCATGAGCATATTGCATCATTTTTCTTCACCGGCGGGTCACTATTAAATCTGAATTTGTTGGAAGTTTCGCGGTGCCATTTACAATGCAGTCATGGCCAATAACCTTTTGTTTCAATGCAAATGCTGCACGTCGGGGTCCATAAATATTTGAATGAGCGTCCAGAATTCAAAGCAATACGTTTTGCCTCCGCTCCCCTCTCCTAAGGGTTACGAAAATCTATTCTGCCGTCATTTTCTTTGCGCGAGGAAAAACAACTTTGCGCTCGGCTAATGCCTCGTTTATTTAAATATACAACGTCGCAATGCGCATTTTTTGCATTGCCCTTCGGCCGCGCACCATCTCATTTTCCTCGGACCGCGCACGAATGGGGAACCGGATAATGAGTCACGATCTATTGTTTGATGTAAATAAAGGATGATAAGTCGTGAGATAATGAAAAATACAAGGGGCTTGGAATAAGAACTCTTTCAATAATTCCATGGGTTAAAAGAAAACCATATGTAGCGGGTGGCGAGGTCTGCTGTATTGAGCGCGCGAAAACCTTTGAACTTCGACGTAAAATACGGCCGTAAAAAGCAAATTTGGCGAGCCAGATTCCCTAAGACGCCAACGGATGTGGGTTTCCAAAGGAATGACGTGTGGATTGTAATTTACTGTAGAGGTCTGTAATTTACCATGCAGGTACATATATTTTGATGTAAAAAAAAGGCTACTGTTTCTGCGAATACGAGTCAGAAAAACGAACTTTTGGAAAATCGGCAGAGGCCGTTTTCATCCGCCCGTCTGCTCTTCGTCAGGATGCAGCGTGGAGCGTGATTAACTGAAGTATTTGGATTTCACTTCGGAAACGGACTGGAGCGAACTGGAGACAAACCTCAACAGAGGTTCCTCTCGGTTATACAATTACGTCTGTTGCCTTGGCGTACGACAAACAATAATAACGGTCGGATTTCCGGCCCCCGGCCCCGGTACGGACTGTGTTAAAACACGTTTATTCGCGTTGCAAGCTCTTGATGTTTTCCCTCTGCGGTGTGTTTGCAGGGCCATGTGGACGATCGAAGAGGTGGGAGGCGGCGGCGGCGGCGAGAGGAGCCGGCGGTTATTTTAACAGGGCCCACGGGGAAAGTCTGCAACTACCACCAGGTGCTGGTCTGCGTTACTGAGAGGGTCAATGAATGGCCGGACAACACGGACAAACAGACCCCCGGCCCCCTCCATCCACCCCGAACTGTCGGACGAGCCGCCAATCAGCCGCCCCCCCGGGGGAATAGAGCCACTCCGCACTGTAATTGTGTTTGCTGACCTGACCGCTGACCCCGCGGGGGTTCTGGGAAAATGGCATTAACCGGCGGTCCAATCCCATCACCGCAGAGTTCTGTGACTGCGGGTGGACGGCGCCGTGGTGATGATGGTCTGACTGTGGCCGTCGGGGAAAGAAACGGGGGGTGGTCTTACCTCTGGGCCAGGGTCCCCCAGGCGCCGTGCTTGTTGGTGAGGATGTTGACAATTTTCTGCTTTAGCTGGTTGGCCGTCACGTGATCTCGGTGTTTGGCCGCGCTGATCAGGTGGTCGCACATTTTCTCTTCTTCTTTTCTCTCGGCGGCGTAATGGGCGCAGTTGGACTAATTACACAGAAAAGGAAAAAAAAAAACCACACAGTATAAAGCTCATTACATATTTATAGCTTTGAGGGCATTAACACTGAAAGTGATGTCTGACATTGCAGTAATAGCATTTGAGAATATTTTACTTGAATAAAGCCTGGATAATATACATCCTCTAATGGAGCATTTGTCACGCTGAATAATGTTACGGCTTCATTCAACACACTTGAGCGCATAAAGATATTAGTAGACAGCTGAGAGATATATTTCTGCTCCCTCAGAGGAGAGTAGTAAATCATCGGCGAGCACATGAAGGCAGTCCATTCCCTAACTGCGGACAGATGAGGCTCCCCGCTAGCTTGCAGAGGATTGCGAGGGCAGAATACTTTAATAGAGCCGCGGCCACTTTCCGAGTGTCAGGTCTAACAAAGAAACGAGGCCTTGCTGTCAAAGGGCGACGATTTTGTGCGGCGTCGATCGGAGCGACGATGCAGAACGTAAATGGGGAACGACGTTCTCTGGACCGATGTTTCTATGTCTGATTTATAGAGCTAATAAATTCAAAATACCTATGATTGGATGCAAATGATACTAGCATAGCATAGCATCGTACATGGGCTTTTAGACGAATGATATGAAGCAACGCGACTACATTTAAAAGAAAAACTAATTAGATACATGTTAACCGCTATTGCAATGGACTGCTAAATGACAAACACGGTAAAACTATGATATATCACGTCAAAATACATTCCATAAAAAAACAAACAACACCACTAATAGATGTTGGATTATTTTACTTGTAAGAAAAAACTTAAAATATACATCGGGTGGATGAACTACGGGACGAAAATCTAGATTTAGTTTTCGCTGAAACCCCTCCGGCGGTCGTCTGCGCGGGTGAAAACCGTTAGAGAGTTGCAGGTGGCTAAAGGTAATCCATATAGACCCGATCTTTGCTGCTTCAATAAGATCGTGTTACCGAGCCACCCCGGGGGAACTCGAGCTAATATTCAAAATCTAATTTACTAACAGAAGCCTGAAGTTAATTGAATTTCCTGCATTAAATTTGAATTCTGTCAGATATTGTACTTCAACATATTCTTCATAAGGCGGATAACTCAATCTCGGCTTGTCACCTCGCGTTACGACGCCGCGCCGTGACAAACATCAAATGTTATTTATCACTTTAGGGCCGTGTGACGCTTTGCCATGACACCGACTTAATTGTAAAAATGTCTTATCTGCGTCCCGAATCTTCAATCTTGGGGGAGTGGGTAATAAAGTAACGTCAGAGCGAGATGAAAAGTGTAAGCTGTCTGGAGTTGGCAGACAGAACGGATGGGGCCAGGTACACATCCCCCCTCTTCTCCTGACATTGCATATCTAGCCGTCTCTTCCAGTTTATCTAGAGGGTCAAGGATCCTCAAGAGCGGTATATCAAGCAGCTGTTTGAGGATGGCTGCTTTTCCCAGATAAGAAACTCATCACTCCTCACCTGTACAAGCTGCTAACAGAGGTGACGGTAATAAGAGTACGCACACACACACACACACACACACACATACTGCACCCGCGTGCACGCACACACAACCAAATATTTCATGGCAGACAGATGCATTTATAGCTCCATCTATCCCTTTTTTTTTTTTTTTTTCACTGAGATAACAAAAAAATATGAATGAATATTAATGTAATGACCTACAGTCTACACGCTGCAGTATTAGTTTGGCAGCAAACAAAAAATAAGGGTCAGATTTTATCATTCAATTCCCGCATGTTTTGAAAATGCTAATATTCTGCATGTTATTTTTGTCGAAATCTTCTTGTCCGGGCAAATGGACTTGAATTTCTTCACTTGAAGTCTTTCACCCCTGAATCGAGAGGCTTCTTCAGTTCTTGATGTTATTGTTATTATTAGTCGTAGTATTAGTATTATTGATGTTGTGCCCCATGCAGTGGTGCAGTGGTTGGCACTTTGGCCCTCATAGCAAGAAGGGTTCCCGGTTCCATTCCGACAGGGGACCTCTGCATGTTCTCCATGTATCTGGATGGGTTTCCAACGGGTTCTCCAGTTTCCCCCAACAGTCCAAAAACCAGATGTGTGAATGAGAGAGTCAATGGTTGTATGTCTCCATATGTCGTCATGTGATCGAATGGTGAGCGGTCCAGGATGAAACTCTCCTATCGCCCAATGACATCTGGGCTCCAGCATCTCCGCAATCCTGATTGCAGATCATGATGAATGAATGAATGAATGTTATTATCATTACTGTTCATATAATTTTGTTATTATAAACAGTGTCATAGTGGTGCTTATTATTATCATCATTATCATCACTCTTACTATTATTTTGATTAGAAGATAAGATAAGATAAGATAATACTTTATTGATCCCCATAAGGGAAATTTGGGTGTTGCAGCAGCAACATTAGAGGGAAAAGAAAAAAAACAAAAACAAAAAAAAAACGGGATATATATATATATATATATACACACACACACACACATATACACAATATGCACAATATACACATATAATATACACATACACAATATACACATACACATATATACATACACATTTACACATAGATAGCACAAAAAAAAAATCATCATCATTTTAATCACTAAGTCAAGATTCAAGACTCAAGATTCACAGCACTCATTGTCATGTGTTCGGTGTGGAAACGTGTTTCCTCGTACAATGAAATTCTTACCTTGCAGTCCGCAGTGCATTTGTCCGGCATGCAACTGCAGAGCGAGCGAACACGTCTGCCATGTCAGGCGCCACTCATGTTATTATTATCACTATCACTATTACTATTATTATTATAATTATTATCATTGTTATTCTTATTTTCATTATTATCATTATTATGTCAGAATGCAAGACACAATATATGTCACTGCGAGGTCCATCGCCTAGTTCTTTTAATGTTTTCAACTGCAATTCCCTCATGCCTTCCGCTCTTCCCATCCTGTCTGCACTGATGTCATTTCATCAGTGCATGATAGCAACCTCATATCTCTCTCGTCCCCGGGCTCTCTCATTTCACGGGGTTCCAAGGGAGCGTGGCTTGATTTACTGCAGTGGTCTTGACAGATGTCTACCATTAATTCTTTATTGAATATTAAAGCTAATATTGTATCCCGTCAGTAATTTCCATGTAACTGACTCGATCACACTCTTGCTTTCTATCTGTCTGTCCCTCTCTCGTGTTTCCTTCCTACCCTCGCCGGTCGAGGCAGAAGGCCGCCCACGTCGATAAAAATGTGTACATGATATAAAAAAAATGCACGGGGAAACGTTGACGTTGTTAAGCGATGATGAAATTAGCCTTCTGGTGTCAAACCGCTCACACACACACCACTGTGTGAAGCTAAAATATTCAGCTGTTCAACCATGGGAACACACTTGTGACCAGAGGGCGACTTAAAAAGGAAAATAAAAAGCATTATTAGCACGCGAATAATAAGATTCCCCAGTTGCTTCTTTTCATGTCTGAAATGGGATTGGTTTCATGTGGGCGGGCTAAGGAGACGGCCCCTGGTCGGGAAAGCTCATACCAAAATCCGAAATTAATATTGCTGGCATTTCCCTTTGCTACCGGTAATTATTGCGTGTTCCTCTACGAGGATTGCAGCGGTGTGGAGTTAATCCTCGGAGGAAGTGGTTGGTGAGCATGTGGGAAAAAAAAAAAATCCGGTTCACGCTAAAAGGATTTATTTGGAGTTCATTAGCACCAAAAAAAAAAAAAAAATCAATTTTCATTGCAGGGAGTATAAATGATTATTAGCGGTGGTATTAATTACGTTAAATATCAATACAAGGTCATCGAGTATACCAGTCGGAAAAAAAAATCACAAAACACGGTGAATAGAATAGAATAAATACGTTTTGAAGGTATTTCTCAAGGAAAATGGGAAAATAATTCCAACAGGGGGGGCTTTTCTGTTTTTCCTCCCTCAGTCCAAAACCATGAAACCCTGAAACTGCCAGACGTGTGAATGATTGCATGTCTCCATATGGCAGAGAAATGAATGAGTGAATCGTTGTGCGTCTCTATACGACATGAACAAGTGGGCGAATGGTTGTTTCATCAATACGACACGGGAATAAAAGTGCGAACGTCTGTATGACTAAAAAGAATTCAGCGGTCGTATGCCCTTATTTGATGTCCAAATGAATGGCTTATGTAATCATATGATGTCCCAGTGAGAGACTGACGAGTTGTATGAATATAGAAATGTCATGTTCATGCAACTTGTAGAGAAAATCAGTTGAGGCAGTGCGGTAAGAGAGTGTTTCAAGCCTTGTCGGCTGGACTCGAAGGCCACAATTGTAACTGTGTTGTTCCACGTAAATGAGATTTACTCCAGACGCACTGCCGGCTCGGGACTCGGGGCTCCGTACCTCAAACTCCGCGTGCTTGTGGACGTCTTCCGCCCGCTGTCTGTTCAGGATGAACTCGGCCTCGTTGGCAACGCGGACGATGTGGTCCTTCATGGCGTGGCACAGCAACCTGCGATATTCAAACGCGTGAGACGGCGTGTCCCGGGTACGCGGTCCCTTCTCTCGTCGGTTCGCGTCTGACGGAGTGCCGGGGGAGAATCCAGTTCGCGCCGCGATATTGCGGAAAGATGCAGAGGGGTAAACAGGCTCATTTGTCTAAGTTACGCTGCGAGGCTGCAGGTCAGTGACGGATCCCCCCCCCTCGTAGCATCACAGGGGACGGACGGGCGACCGTGACACCGGCCGCGTTTCGCGTTTAAATCCCGCCATCTTTAATCATTGAATCACGCCGCCCTTCGTGCTCTGATTGCACGCCATTTTACACGCCATTAGGCCAGCTTTGTTTTAATTAACGCGTCCGCTGTTCCTCGCCGGTGCTCGATACAGACTGTGATTTCCCCTCCCGTCCTGGGGAGAGGCAATAATCCCGAGCGTGCATTCATCAGCTGCGACTGGCCCTTTAACTGTTGACAAGGGTTCATTAACAGACAGACGTTGGCCGTTCGGACGGGAGAGGCCGGCTGATGACCGCCGCTGCTCACGCTGGATCCTGAATAGCGTTACTGTTACGGGAAAAATAAACACACGCCCTTTTTCAATTATTAACTTAAACCTAGGGTAGCCTTGACTGTTGTAAAGCTTCAATCTAACAGATGCTTTTTTTTTTTTTTCTTTATCAGTTGATTCTATGGAAATAACGCGGTTACTGATGTCCTCGTCCATTTGTATTATTTATCGTGCTGTCTCTGTCTAAACTATCGGAGCCTCTCTTGGCAATTCCTCCGAAACCCAAAAATGGATTTGCATCTTGAGTTCTCTCAGTGTTACAGTGTCACTTTCCTAAAAAGATCAGCTAAGGATTTTTTTTTTTCAAGTTTTTCAGAAAACGCATAAAAACAAACCGTATGTTGAACAAGGAGTCGATCGAGCCCAAAAAAATTATATATATTTTTAAATGAAATAAAATTTTAATTTTTTTTATTTTCTATTTTTAACTTACAATACTTATAACCAACTCATCTGCAATGTCCATTTTCTGCTGTGCAAATTGACATTTCCCCCATTGTGGGATGATTAAAAGCACATTCTATTCTATCAGACGGCAATACAGGTTCTTGACATTGTCTTAACCCTGGAAGAATCCGGAATGTAACTTTCTAGACTAACTTTCCAGGGAAAAACCCAGGTAAAAAAAAAAAAAAAAGATTGCTCGATTCTGTAAATCTTTGCGTTGAGATAGGATTTAATGGCTTTTTTTTTTTTTTTTTTTTTTTGATTTGAGCTGCTGCTGCCATGACATACGGGGGGCA
>CAAKHD010000773.1:0-10473 GCA_901007705.1 Fistularia tabacaria
CCAGACAAAACTGTACATCCAGTTTTTTGTCCTGTAATATTGAAAAGAGCATGTCTGAATACTCAAAAATGCCATTAAATGTGTGAAGCAAAAAACAAAACTCAAAATCATCCAGACGTGCTCTAAATCCATCAGCACAGAGCACAGAGTCCTCATCATACTCGTCACTCCCAGCTCTCCCAGCAATACAATTTGCAGTTTTCCTCGCAGCCTGTGAACCAGGGGTACCGCTCGGAGTTAGTGGACTGAAAGTGGCTGACAAATCCTTTTCCCGGCTGTGGACAGGCTTGCCCGACCTTTCTTAACGATGTCCAGCTTTTCTTGAAAAGTCCGTCTTGAAAATGGCTTTGACAAGAAATCTGCAACCAAATCCATTTCTTCTCCTCCTTCAGCCATTGTGGGTTGACAAAACAGCTATTAAATCAACACAGCTATATTTTTGCTCGTGCAGCCCGCTACAGATGCAGTTTGCTAGCTGTGACCAGCACACTCTCTTGACTATCCAATCAAAGGGTGTGAATACGCTGACGTTGCCGTAAACCTGCTAGAGGGCCTTGGTGTCGTCAACTCAAAATCTGATTGGTTGAAGCAAGAGTTTGCTCGACACTTATTTTATGCTACAGGGCCCGCAGAACTAATTGTGAAGGCCTCCGGTCAGATTTCTTTGACCCTGGCAACATATGATGGCTGAAATGTGATTGGTTAAATGCTTTAATATGAAAATCACGTCTGGAAGCAGCGTAACCAGGGGAAAAGCTATGAAAGGAAGTGGACAGACCATTTGGAATTATTAAGTTTTCATGGACAAAATATAATTAACATCAGTCTGTGATTCAGATATTTTTTAGGCCAGCAGAGAAGGCCTTGCAGGCCCTGACGGCCCACCACTGATCTGCGGATATCAGTCATCTGCCAATGTCATCCGTGATGCACTTTTCCTCTCCGTTCAGGGGATGATCAGTTTTTTGTGGCTTTTTTTTTCTTAGCAAATTGCTACGATAAAAAACGGGTGCGGTTAGACAGAGAGAATGTACACTTACAACGTATCATCACTGAATCATCACATGTCACTGAAATAAATAATTGTTAAAAAAATAAATAAATAATTAAAAATAATAATTACTATAATTGCATTATTTATTTCTTTATTTTTATTTATTTTTTGTATGTATGCAATCATTCATGTATAACATTCAAACAACTCCATGTTATGAATTTCAAATACAATAAGAATTCAGCACTGAATTTTAATTCAATGAATTTCATGACGCATCACTTCCAGGCCCTCTTTATCTGTCTCCTAGGTAACAGACATGATGCAGAAAGCCTTGTTTGACTTCCTAAAGCACAGATTCGATGGAAGGTGGGTACAGCTTTCCACCTAGTGCAGATCGCAATGACAGTGAGGAGGATTTATATTTGCATGACAGAAGACGTCCACCACCTCCTCCGAAATTGTTGTGGATATGATGTGATTGGGATTCTTCTCCTGCAGGATCTCCATCACACGGGTGACCGCTGATCTGTCACTGGCGAAGCGCTCAGTGCTGAACAAGAAGGCAATCATGGAGAGATCCAACACACGCTCCAGTCTGGGTGAGGGGTGAAATCGTTTTCTTTGAGTCACCAAATAAAGACAAGTGACCGCTAAGAATAGATGCTGAATGAGCTTCTCTGAACGTACGTCTGCCTTGTTGCTCCGACTGGCTCATCTCATTCAACGCCTTCTGTCTCTTTGATCGTTCTAAGCTGAAGTCCAGAGTGAGATTGAAAGGATCTTTGAGCTCGCCAAGTCTCTTCAACTGGTCGTGCTGGATGCGGACACCATCAATCACCCGGCTCAGCTCCTCAAAACTTCTCTGGCTCCCATCATTGTCTACGTCAAAGTTTCCTCGCCTAAAGTAGAGCACAGCCCACTTTAATTCGTTCTTTGCACTCCTTTCTTCAAATCGTGATTTGACGTACATATCAGCTCACAGTTATCAGCAGCAATGAAGCCGGCTTTTGGAAATAGATCTCTTTTGGTGTTCATCTTATAAAAACAAGGCATTTTTAAATGTTCAGTTGGACTCTCAGAGCCTCTACTCATATCTGATTTGCAAAAACAGAACTACAAGTGATGTTCATTTACTTAAATTGAAAAGAAAAGACTCTCAACTTTCCAGTATCTTTCCTCTTTGATTGACATCCTGGAGGAAAAATGGGATCACATTCTGGGGATGCTTTTGCTAAATAACACTTGTTAAAAGGTCATAAATAAGTGGTTGGAGCAACGTTTATTAATATATTTTAACCACATTGCTCCTATGTGTTGTGCGTCATCATACAGGTTCTTCAGAGGCTGATCAAATCTCGAGGGAAGTCACAGAGTAAACATCTCAACGTCCAGATGATGGCAGGCGACAAACTTGCTCAGTGTCCTCCTGTACGTCCTTCCATTGAAAAAACTGGTAGTCAGAAAAGATCTTCACGTTTGGGTCATCTGTTTTTCTGGGGATCTGAAAGAAAGGATAGAATTGCGTGTTTTGATGTTATATTCAGTAGATTGTTGTGAAATCTGAAAGCTCAGAAAAAAAAAACACAATTGAAATGGCAGATACTATAAGTTAATGTACTGCATATATTAAGATTACTTAATTACTGTTAAGGCATGGTACAAAAATCTCAAAAGTTAAAGTACTCCAAATCCACAGTTAATCTTTAATCATCCCAAACATGAATTACTTTACATACTGAATGTTGTGAAAAAGTTGATGGGATGTTTAACTCCAACGCTGGATTGAAAATCTGACAAATGATGATCCTTAAAAGAAAAAGACAGTGGCATCTCACTTGTGGATGCTTTTTTTTCTTCCTGAAAATAGAGAAAAACACAATCTTAACATCATGGCACTAGATGTTTCCCTGGTGTTAAATTTTATGTCTCCTGACACAATTATCAGAATTGATCCAAATATGGCTGGTGTCCAGCTGGGCGCCCAATTATTTATTGCATTGTAATATTTTATTGGGACATAACCGCTCCAGTGCCAATATTTCTGAAAAGCTATCGGAGGATAAAAAATTGTTATCAGCCAATAAATCCAGAGAGTCTAACTTGTTGTCCCCGTTGTTGTCATTCCCTCGACAGGAAATGTTTGACGTCATTTTGGACGAGAACCAGTTGGAAGATGCTTGTGAACACCTCGCGGAGTACCTGGACATTTATTGGCGTGCTACACATCTCCCTTGTTCTGCCCCCGTCAACCCTGTTTTGGACCAAAGCGTGATCACCCCACCCTCAGCTAACTCAAGCCAACAGGTAAGACGAACCCAACTGATGATCCCGTGATCGGTTCTATTCCTGCGCCGTCATTAACGTCTTCTTATGTCCTTTCACTAGTTTTCTGAAACTCAAGAACTAATAGAGTGATCAGCACAACTGTCAAAGGTTTGTTTGTTTGTTTTATTACCTTGTGAAAGTTGTAATTGTTGCTATTGCATTTGTTATTTTCTCTGGAATTAAGTTTTCCGGTCCCTTTGCAGGAGCAGCCTGAGCTGGCGGCTGAGATTAGACTCGGAGGTCATATAGCACAGGGACCAGGGCACCACTAGGGGGCAGCAGTAGCCCTCTTCTCTCCATCGCCAGCCAACACCTTAGCTGGCCAAGTCAGGGCCAAAGACGAAAAAAAAGAGTCCAAATAGAGAAGGAGCAAGGAGGCTGGTGAGCTTGAAGACAAGGAGGAGCACAAAAACAGGGACGGTGGGGTGGGAGAGGAAGAGTTTACCAGCGCTGCGACTGGCCGAGGACCCGCCACCTAACTGCTGCCCCCTTGCCAAGAGCTCCCTGCCCCCCCCCCGCCCCCCCAACACGTGACAACTCAGGGTCGCCTTATACAGCTGCACGATACTGGTGAAACCAACCGGTTCAGCCGTGCAGACACTGCACACCACTTCCCCTCACCTTGACCTCCCTCCGTGCTTTCAAACGGAAAGTCACATCCCCTCTCTGGCAGAGCTGAGCCAGTCCGTGTGTGTTCAGACACCCAGAGGTTGCAGTTGTAGACAAAGATAAGTCGATCCGGCACTTATCATAGATAAATAAAAAGTTGTGTGCAATCAATGTCTGTTAGCATACAGTACTGTAGCAAAGCTGTCAGTGTAACACACAACACATCAATGAAAAGTTTCCCAGAGGAATGTTTTTCCCTGCCTTTTTCCAAAAAGCACAGAGAGTGACAGAAAACCCTTTCCGTATGTCTTCCATCTTTGCAGCCTCCTGTGAGCTGCTGTTCCAGATTATCCAAATTCGTCCTGAGAGGCAGAATATTTTCCAGCAGATGGCACGGTGTCATTTCTGTTAAAAACAAAATTGAAAATATCCCCCCCTGTTTAATCTTTAATCTTTTTTTTCATATTCACTTTAATTCATTATTTATGTGCTAGGTTTTGAATTGCTATCAAATTTATATTTTTAGTGAATATCCCATCATATCTAGTTCATATCTTGGCTCCCAATATAGCTCTGCGAATCCCATGCATGACAAGCACAAACACATTTCAACCAACTATATGCATCATTTTTCACAGCTAGGAATGTACCAACATCATCATAAATCTTCAATTTTCAATGAATTTAAAAAAAGAATAATGATAATATAAATATATAACTGAAGCCATCATGTGTTCTATGTACAGTATGAATCAGATATTTAGTAAATAAATACAAGTCTGTCCTTGTATGCACCCTTTGCTGCACTAGTGGTCTACAGAACTGAGCATACTATATTTTTTCTATTTTTTTCAGTTATTAAATCATCAACACACTTACAATATTTGGAGTAATCATAAGTAGTATATTATTTTCAACTCAAGATACTTTATTTATTTATTTCTGAAGAAGCAATTAAAGCAGGCACGTTAGCCCCTTGAGGAATTAAAAATAGAGTAATGAAACTGATTCAATTTGAAAATAATACACTAAGCCTACTAAGTAGCATCCCTTATTTTATCTTGGCATAAACAGTGAACAGAGCAGGATTGTCGGAACACGCAGGGTGACCTCTGGTGGTTTACTCTTGTTATTAGAAATATTATCAGCTGCCTACTTCTCTGCCTGTGCAAACAAACTTCAGGATATCTATTAAATATGCATCCACATAGATTTAGCTAATAACCAATTTCCAGGAATAAGATCAGTGACATGTCTTGGCTGCAAATCTATCCAAAGCTTCATTTGAACTTGACAAATCATTATCATTAGTTTAATTTTTATGACAACACCATGCATCTTGCCACACAGGCCTGCAATGTGATTAACGGATTACAATAAGCACTCAAGTTTGCACATAAACGCACCTGCTTTTATTGTGTAAAACCATGCAATTCAGCTGACATGCCACACTTGTAAATAACCGATTGTGTTTGCATGAAATACTTGTATTCCCGTTTCATCAGAAGGGCTTTCCAGGACCATCTTCACATCACTGACATGACCTGCGTTAACAGCCGTTTGCTTTCATTATCAGGGCCTCATTGTACATACTGTATGTTCATTATGCAGATATTATCATTGCACATAGTAACAAATGCTGAATGTACGTAGAAAGGTTTTAGTCACAGCACAGAATTCTATATTCAACACCACAAAGAGCATGTGTTTATATGTATTCCTCTCTTTATAAAATGATGCACTGTGGTAACATGAGACCATTGTAGAGATTGCTTCCACTGCACCCGCTTTCATTTCCGAAGGACCAGGTTTGAGATTCATAATTTTCCTCGAAATGAAACAGAAATCATTGTACCTTGTCAAAGAAAAAAAAATAGATTTGCTCCTCCTTCTCTTTGTTTAATGTTTAGTTTAAAATATTTCTAAATCTTTGGATATCCAAAGCACAATTTTTTATAATTAAGATCTCCTGTTGTGTTTTACCTGCCGAAATTCTGTATGCAATACGAAGTCTAGCATTGACAAGACACTAGCAGAGACTATCAAGGTATCTCCTCAGTTGTGATGGGGTATAATTGCACTACTATCATTTCTATGTATGCTTTATGATGCAATAAATGCACTAAACATTATGCTGTACCCATCTCCAGTACTGAACAAGTTGTCTGATTGAATGATGTCAATATTTCCCACGGTTTCAGAGAAGTGACAAGTTTAATGATATCCAACGGTGTCTGATGACGATGTGTACAGGGTGCGTCTTTGTCAATAGCACATTTGAAAAAAAAAAGGGAATAAAAAAAAAGACATTTAAGTAACACTTGTGTAGCTTCTGCTTTTATTCCTCGCCAACACCTGGTAACAGGTTGTCGTTGATCCTCGGTGAAAGTAATCCATTAATGAAAAACATTACTTTTTTCTAAACGCAATGTTTTCTTAATCATGCTGTGTTGAACATTATTCATTAAAACGTGTTCCGCCGCTAATGAATTACTCTGTAATTCTCTTTAGATATGGATTAGCAGCAAATCAGCCCGAGTCCTTCATCCAGGACAAACAAACTCAGTCATAAAATAATTAATCAAACCTGACAGCAAGGTGTTGAAAAAACCCCAAACAGCAAACAAATGCTGTGTATAGCAGACATATTTTGGTACGGTATTTTAAATAATGAGCGACATTGTTATCCCTGACATTTCAAGGGTATGAATGGCTTTGCCTGACAAACATAAATAAAAACTTAATTTTTATTTCATGACAAGACATGTTTGATCATTTTAGGGATCATGTAAGTTGTGCTTGAGAGAAGAGAATGCAAAAGAGAGGGCTAGATGGAGGCATATGATTCGCTGTGCCATCTCTGTGAACTTACCTTTATATTGCTTACTGAGCAAAAAAGATACAGCTAATATTGATGCTTTTTACGGATCAGGGCTCAGGATGTGACATCACTCTAACATGGCGCTGTCCCTTGTGCTCAAACTCCTGACTTCAGTCTCTCACAAAGCCTCTGTGCTGAAGTGGTTTGACTTCAAAAACGGGCTCATCACCCTCCGTCTGTGCCCGCGAATCGAATGAATTTATTATAGAATTGGAGCAGCAATCGAAACCATGTAGGAATCATGTGCAGGAGACATAGCCAGATAAATATAATATTCAGCTTGCACTTTGACAATCCTCCAAGAAGATTGCGTTGTTATTCAATCTGAAATGCACCACCTCTCTTGCATGTGTGATTAGATTAGTCTTATATGTCTTCTTTATACCAAACGCAAAGGTATCATATGTGAAATATGTGCTAGAAAATAAGAAAATAATAAAGTAGGTCCTGCTATTAAAAAAAGACAGAATCTTGTTAGAAACGCCACAGTTGCCTGCGTTCTGGTGCAGACAGCTGTCACTTACTTGCTCATTTTGTTGGCACAAATGATCACACCGAAAGTGTGAAAGAGCAGAGTTTCAGCGCTCATCCGTGCTCGGTAGCTGTGATCCCCATATCCTTGTATCAGCCATATTCCAGTGTGTCACTTTCCGTCTGATGACTATTCATAGCCTCCTGTCTCTCCTTCCATCAGAGGAGACCCTGGCCTTTACTCAGGCTGTTACCTCAGGTGGGTCAGAGAGAGTTCATGGTCTTAAACTTTTCATATAAGCCACTCTAATAACACAGCGAATGTATGATATCTGTATGATTTGTACATGAGACTTTGAATACGTATAATGTATTGTAATAATTAAAAACAGCAAAGACTGCATGCGTGGGATGTGCTGTGGATCGGACAGGAGACCCGGCATGGAGAGGGACCTGCTTCAGGCGCCGGGGCGAAAACGCAGACACAGCACTAAGTAAATTAGCCAATTGGCTGCCAGACATTTGGGAGGTGGGTTAATTGACTTCTATCTATCTTTTAATTCTCCCTTTCCTGACAATGACAGGCCATTACCATACAGTAGTCATTTCCAGGGTGTGAAAGTCACTGTTTGTGTATCAGGGGGATGGGGTTCCACGTGAGAACTCTGACTTGACCCCGGCTGTAGCTGCTCGCCTATCAGGGGGCCCCATACGTCCTGCCGGGCCGCCCTGCCCTTTGATCATCAAACAGTCACCCAGAGAGAGCTCCAATCTTATCTGTCTTGATGTCGGAGGGCGAGGTTCGGGGAGGGGGGCTACATCCTGTATGTAGCTAAACGTGACTGTTTAATCAGCGCCGGTTATTCGAATTCACGCTCCTCATATTTCCCTTCAAACTTTTCAACTTGTGTGGGAAGTGTCGCGTCATCGTTTTGCCATTTTGTTCACTTACCGGCGCGGTTTAAGAAGAGCTAATCCGTTCACGGCGGTGGATTGGTCCTCGTGTCATTGTCCTCCGTCAATAGCACGCTATTGATCCAGCACGTGGAGTCAGTCAGATCACTCAGTTTGCAGTCTGGCCTTTGACAGGCGGGCGAGACAGTGTCTGCAGTCTACAGACTGCTGCACAGCCCTAAAGTCTGCGAGTGCAATAGTATTCATTCATTCGGTCATTATCTTTGGCACTTATCTGGCAGGAGCCTATCCCAGCCGGAGCGGGTTCACCCTGGACTGGTCGCCAGTTACAGGGTGAACCGATCACAGGACCACAAATAGAGAACATGCAAGCATTCATCCACCCATTCACAAGTCTGGGTAAGTTAGGATCTCCAGTGAACCTCTTGTATGTTTTCGGACTGAGGGAGGAAACTGGAGAACCCAAAGGAAACCCACGCGTGGTCCATGTTGGAATCAAACCAGGGACTTATTTGATTAGAAGCAAAAGTGCCTACCACTGTGCCTCTATTTCATACTATCTGGATCAGAATTCCTGATATTTCATTTTGCAGTATACATTCAGTACTCAGCCATCTCTTGTATGTATTTTCCATGCTGGTCTTTCCCTTTTTCTTTCCTATATTTTATATCCAGCTCAATTATATTTAATTTTAGATTTCTTCTTTTTAATATGTACAGAGGCGCAGTAGTTAGCGCTTTGGCCTCACAGGACGAAGGACCCTGGTTCAATTCCGACAAGGGGACCTTTCTGTGCGGAGTTTTCATGTTATCCCCGTGTATGCAAGGGTTTTCCCCGGGTTCTCCAGTTTCCTCCCTCAGTCCAAAAACATGCGGTCGGTTATTTGGAAAAAAATTGGAAAATTGCACAATGAATTGAATGATTGAGTCAGTGCATGGTTGTTTGTCTGTATCTGCCGCCCTGCCTCTCGCCCGGTGACAGCTGGAATAGGCTCCAGCATCCCCCAAGACTCTGAGTGCAGGATAAGCGGCAGACGATGGATGGATGGATAACATGTAGTGTTCTTTTAGATGTCTGTATATGTTCTCAGTCATTCAGTTCATGGTGAATTCTTGTCAAAATCTACTGAACTGAAGAAACCTCCTGGATGAGGAGTAGAGTCTTTAAGTGAAGAAATTCAAGTCCAGTTTCAACAACAAGAAGATTTCGACAGTGTTTTTTAGGTAACTCCCATTTCTCCCTTTTGTACTGCATGCTGTGTCGCTGCTGCCCTTATCATTTCTCATTTTTGGGATCAATAAAGTGCATTCTATCTATCTATCTATCTATCTATCTATCTATCTATCTATCTATCTATCTATCTATCTATCTATCTATCTATCTATCTATCTATCTATCTATCTATCTATCTATCTATCACTTTACTTTCAAATTATATTTCAAATTCAAGTTTGAATGAAATCAAATCAAATTAAATCAAATGAATTTTATTTTATTTTATTTTATTTTATTTTATTTTATTTTATTTTATTTTATTTTATTTTATTTTATTTTATTTTATTTTATTTTATTTTATCAAAATGCAGGCAGTGTGGTGTAAGTCGCTGCTGTGAGTGGACGTCTGAGTGCAGTGGAGGACGTGGGATGCAGGCCTGCCATTGGCTGCCTCCCGCCTGTATAAAGAGCCGCAGTGGCAAATTCAATCAGTTCAACTGCGGGCATCCTCGCAGAGCGCAGCACCGGGACTCACGGACACGCGTGGACCTTCCCCCCTCTTTTTTTTCTTCTTCTTCTAACTCGTGCTTTTTTTGAGCAATTTCTGGATTTTTTTTTTTCTTGCAACATGAAGGAAAGGAGAAACACGCAGCCGCTGGTGGTGAGGTGTAAACTGGTTCTGGTGGGAGACGTTCAATGCGGAAAAACGGCGATGTTGCAAGTCCTGGCGAAGGATTGTTACCCCGAGGTGAGGTGTGATGAGGATTTTATTTTTGATTTTATTCTTGAATATATATGCATATTTTTTTAAGCTGCATAAATATCATATTTTGGTGTGTATTCTGTTCAGATCGCTCTGTTCTCATGAAGTCTCTGAATGTTTCAGGGAGGGGGGGGGGGCACACTCGCCTCCCTTGCAGACAGTTACAGTTTTCATGCGACCCCCCCCCCACACAAAAAAAAGAAAAAAAGACTTATTGTTTTATATTTTATTCGCATCCATTGTTTTTTTTTCCAAACAGCAAAAGACCAATTTCTAAACAACCCCCCCCCCCAAAC
>CAAKHD010000773.1:10493-46249 GCA_901007705.1 Fistularia tabacaria
TTTTTTTTTTTTTGTTTTCAGTTCTGTTTGTTCTCATGGGGTCTGGGGGGGGGTGGGGGGGGGGGGGGGGGCACACTCGCCTCCCTTGCAGACAGTTACAGTTTTCATGCGACCCCCCCCCCACACAAAAAAAAGAAAAAAAGACTTATTGTTTTATATTTTATTCGCATCCATTGTTTTTTTTCCAAACAGCAAAAGACTAATTTCTAAGCGACCCCCCCCTCCAACCTCCCCTTTCTCCCCGCACATCACCCCCCGGCCTGCACTGTAGTCTTTCCCTCGGGCTGCAGCGATTAAAATGATTAATTGATCCGCATTCCCTTGCTGTTTGTACTCGGTTTATTATTTAAAATCAACAGATTTTTCGCGTTGCGGTAAAAAAAACAAACAAAAAAAACCAACAACCCCCAATGAATAGCTTTCTTTCCAGCTATGTATTGGCAGACACCTCTCCTCTGATGGCAGCATGTTGCTGTTCCCCACCCACCCCACACCCCCCCTACAGACATACGTGCCCACGGTGTTTGAAAACTACACAGCATGTCTGGAGCTGGAGGAGCAGAGAGTGGAGCTGAGTCTGTGGGACACTTCAGGTGAGTGCTCACCCTTTTCACCGTGATGCTTCCCATAAGAGAGGATGTTCTTTGAATGTGAGGTGCAAAACAAGAGATGCACCATTTGTTCCCTGGGAATTCCTCCGGTAGATTCAAATGTCCATAGTTTTCCTTGAGGGAATGATGGTCGATGGTGGCGTCAAGTTACATAAACCCTGAAATTTGGAGGGGGGTGGGGGTCTTATTTAAAGCGCCTGTTGCTGTAAAAAGAAGATACTTAAAATGAACATTTTGCAGTTATCTCTGGAGTTGCCCAAATGTCAGCTGATGGATTTCTACTCATCTCATCTCGCGCATTTTCATGTGGCAGGAATCAATGGATCTGCAAACGCATTCACTGCAGCATCCCTGTATCTGATGTTAAATCCAGCCAGAAAGGGAGTGATTATTACGCATCGCTGCTTGTATTTTTTTTTTATTGCCCCCCCCCCCTCACGTCGAGCATCATATGTTCATTTACACCGAGCGTGAAAAAGAGGGTCAATGTGTCAGGGTGGATCTCCCTGGGGATCTGCTGCTTACTGGCTTGACCTTAATATTATGAACACGGGTTCGCAGCACCTGTTTGATTCCTCCCTTGCTCACTGCACGCCAGTCCTTTCACTCTGCGTCCGTTAAAACGAGCAGCATCCACGGTTTCACCGGGTCACCGTGGCGGAGAAACAACGGCAGGTGTGTGTGTGTGTGTGCCTGTGCAACAGCCTTTACGTAACACGCCCGCTGGTGCCAGATGATGCACTTCCTTGTCTGATATTTTTCTCTTATTATTGAGAAAAAAAAAAAAAACACCAATAGGAATGTGGTCCATTAATTCCCTTCTCAGACCAAAATCCTGGGTTTTTAATCCCAGACTGTGGACCTTTGGCAAGGCCAGCAGGAGTGGGACCGGTGCCGGGGGATGGAGGGTGCTGCACAGAGAGGAAGATTTGGGTTTTTTTTGGTGTTTTTTTTTTCCGAGCACAGACAGACACGAGGCAGCTCAGAAACTCTGGTGACCTGCATTTCCCTCCATATGCTGCCTCAGGTCACCCACTCAAACTACATGATGCAGAGGATTAAGACTCTGAATAGGACCACTGGGCTGCCCCTTTCTCTCTTCGCCAGTGATTCTGACGGGCTCTTTCTTTACTCTCTGCTACTTTTTGAGGTCTTTTCACCTTTGTATCAGGCAGCATCACTTCTTGGCTCTGCATTTGTATTCTTAAGTGCCATACATTTGCAATTACTTACTTCTACCCACCCCTTTCTTTCATTAGTCCCCGGCTGATTTGGCTCAGTTGGGATATTATCAGGAGGAGCCAAAACATGCTGTGATAGAGGACAAAATAGGGAGCAGGGCTAAATAAATGTATACTGGACTTTTTTCAGATAGCATTGATCGCAAAGTAATCAATTACATTTTGTTTTAAACAGGTTCAGAAGTTATATAACAGCCCCCCCGCCCACACACACACACACACTAAGAGGTTTTCCCCACTAATGACACTCGAAGGATCGTCCCCAGCTTTCTGCCGATGGGCTGCAGCCCAGCAGGCGCAAGAGTTATTCATATGTCATAGCCTCACCTGTTCTCATTGTTTTTTTTTATTTCTAATTTTGAGGAGTTGTGTCACTGCAGCTCCTCTTCACTGAAGGGTTCTCCTCATTATCAAGACTTCCCTCCATTGATTTGTCTGACCTGATCTCCAGCTCCCTGCGGCAGGCGCCTCCTCCTCCGAGCCCTGCCATGGATTCACAGACAAAAATCAATCCTTTGGCTTTAATCAGCCTGGTTTGATGGCGGATATGGGGAAGGGGGGAGCGACTATCCACCGGCTATAACTCATGAATAGTGACTTAAGAATCTCGTTATTGTATAAGTCAGTAATTTATTTGAGGTTGAAGGATATTGCTGATAAAGCCTTTGAGTATGCGATGATACTGTATATATTATCATCTCTTGTCTGACCCATGAGTAGGATTGATTTGGAACGAATTCAGTATCCATTTATGTTAATGGGAAACTCAGTGTAAGACAGGCAGGATTAATAGACAATAATCGTATTAACATTTTATCACTTCCTTCGAATAGTTAATCTTCAGCAAGACGTAATAAATGTGCCAGTTTTCCATAAAGTGGCTTGATAAAGTGACAATGTCAATGTCATTTTTATACTTAAAATACTTTACCATAATTATCTAGCTCCCACGGTTTAATAGTTTTTAGGTTAAAACTCCATCTCTTAATCCTAGATTATTTTTGTACCTTCTTTTTTAAAAAAATTTAGTCGATACAAAACTTTAATTAAACATATGCTGACATGCGATAAATTCTGTTTTTTTTAACATTTATTGAATTGATTCATGAGCAATCTGCCCACAGTGGTCCGTAGACAGATGGCCCACTCCGAGCAATTTCAAAAATTACGATTTGTCTCGTAATTTTAATTAACAAACCGCTAAACACCATCGTATAAAAGTTCCTCTCCTCCGTCCTGCATGTCTCGCCGAGCCGCAGCATGTTGGCTTGACCGGCGTCGAAACGGCGTCGCCTCATGCGTACCAGCGGACACGTTTCCGGCATCGTACAGTTTATATAACTATATTATCTCCCAATCCCTGACTGCAGTGAAAGCAGCACCGCTCCCAGCTGGCTGAGCGTGGGTGGAGGGGCAGGGCTGCTCTCCTCCCCAAATCTGTGAATCATCCCATCTCACGATCATTAATCTGTCTGACCCCTACATTTTCGCTGTCAGAGAGGAGTCTGCGTGCTAATGATGAAGAGGAACGGTGCCCGTTTTTTGCAGACATGTACAGAAAATACACCCACACTCTCAACCCCCGTGCACGCACACGCTGATCTCCCCCCATCCCCCACCTGTACGCGCCGATGTAGTCCTGTTGTCTTGGGAAGGAGAGGCCTACTTCTCCATTGGCCCAATTTCCACGCCGACACTTCGCTTCAGGCGCCGCACCAACGAGACGGATTGGAATCGAGCTCGACCGCAGGAATTTCGGTTATGATGGTTTGTTTCCTCCCGTTCCCCGGTTAGTCAGGCTCGTTCGGCGCATTTCATGCCTCAGAAACTCTCCATCTGCTGTGGAGGGATGCCGTTGCGGCAAAGAAAGACGGAGACGGGCCTCATTTACCGGCTGCGTGTGCGTTTGTCAGCCGAACCCCCTCCTCCGTCTTGTTACGGCGAGGAAAGCAGGTGACACTCCCGCTTTCGCTCCTCTTCTCTTCCACGTTTTTTTTTTTTTTTTTTCACGCCACAACATAAGAGCCAAAGGCAGAATCCTGGCGGGCTCGTGCTGCCGGAGCCAGAGCTAAATAGAGTGTAGTACTAGAAAATATAATCTCTTTGTTTGTATGTTTTTTTTACATTAAATATAATCGCATTATTTAGAAGCCGCTTTTTTTTCCCAATTCTGACTGTAGAACAATTTAGAATTTACTCTGTTTTTTCAGTTGACAGAAAATGACAAAATATTTAATTTCCAGTTCTGTTCATTTTCTTGTTTCCATTTTAAGGCAATTTTCTTTCTCATTTCCTCGCGGCTCCTTGATGATTTTAGCAATCCACCGGCTGATCTACAATTATCTCACCGTCATTCTTTGTTATCGATACTGCTTTACAGAGGGGGGGGGCTTGAAACTGCTACCTGTCATTGGGTTCGCCCCGGGCCAGTCGCCAGGCGCTCACCGGGCCGCATATAGGGGAGAACAACCATTCACTCCCCGATTCACACGTAATTTAGGTTTTTGGGCTGCGATATTAAACCGGAGAACCCGGAGGAAACCCATTCAGACACGGGGGAGAACATGGGAACTCCAAACAGAAAGGGCCCCCCGTCGGACTCCCACCAGGGACCTTCTTGCTGTGAGGCTCCGGTGCGAACCATTGCGCCGCCGTGCCGCCCCTTTTTTTTCAGTCACTTTGAATCGATTTCAAGCTTATTTTTTGATAAATTCATACAGTTTTTGTGGTTATTTCATGATTTAAGAAAAATGTTTCCAATATTTTGGGTAAACAGAAATTGCCCTTCATGAATGGCATCTTGCTCTGACATCCATCCATTCTTCTCCATTAATTGGCTTTAGAAAAATATTCACCAGTGCATACACTGGTGGAATTGTGCATTATAATTTTTACTGAAATAAGAATCCAAAGATGCATGGAGGTGTTGCCTCCCCCCAAGTAGAGGGATAGAAAAGGGAACCTGAGATGGATGTCCCTCTATCCCCATCTCTTCCTGGCAGATAAACTAATTTGTCACCTTTAATTGCGATAGCTCTCGGACCCCCCGCGTCACCTTCCATCGATCCGTGCATTCACATCAGTGGTCATTTAATGCGAACTCACACCCGGGTTTCCCGGCCGTGCGATAACCCCTAGCAGGAGAATTAAAGAGCGCTTGGTGTCTGACCTTCCTATGTGATACCTCACTGCTGTGAAAACACAAACACACACCCCCACACACGCACACACACAGTCACTCGAGCAGACTCATCATCCCAACGGTGCTAATTGTTTTGAATTTAATGTGTGTCAATTTTCACAGTAAGCAAACACAGACTCGTCTCACGGATGAGCGTCGTTTTTTGTTTTTTTTCTAATCCGGTCCCAGGTGTAAATGGAGTTAAAAGTAATAATTTAATATGTGTTCCTGAGGCGTCTGCATCTGATATCACTGTAAGAACACAGACATACAAATCATACTTAATCCATGATATTACTAGTTAACAGAGGACAAATATGATTTCTTTTTTTTTTTTTTAACTCAAAATACACACAACATAGTTAAGATATAACAAGTGCTAGTCTTTGTTCTTCAGCAGCGATGTTTACTCTCCTCAGGACATTCAGCCCGGAGGAATTTCTTCACAGCTTGTCATTATTCTACTCACAGAGCCCGGCAGCTGGCAAATTTAGTTTTACCCTTTGATAATGCGGAAAAATCATTAAGTATTCATGAAACTGATCTATATGCACACATTCGTGTCGTGTGTGCTTTCTTTTTTTGCGCGTTGTTTTCTCCCGATGCTCTCAACAGTGCAAATCAATTAGGATGATTGTGTAACGTCTAATGAGTGATTACACAGATTGTTTTTGTTATCTGTGGCTTTATGAAGGGAAGACCGAGTCCCCTCTCAGATTCACACAGAGCCCGAGGTAAACATGTTAATCCCGTTGAGTTGCTCCTCTTCTCTTTCATCTTGTCATGCATTGTGTTCACCTCTGGCTGTTGCCACATTGAAAAAAGTGCTGCGTTTGTTTTAGGGCGTTTGTTTGTTGCAGAACAGAGGAATGTCCCCAACAGTAAGTGGGTGGGCAGTGTGTGGTGTAAAATGATTGATTGGCAGTTAAGGCAAGTCGAGGTGGGAGGAGTGCCTGATGTAGATGGTGGGTTCCAAGGCTGTTGCTGTGGTAACAGAAAGACTGGAAGTATTGCGCGCTGAGCGGAGGATTTTTGGGGGGGTGGGTGGCTTACTTAAGGATTCTGAGCATGAGTGGGAGCGTCTGCCAACCCCACCATTCCACTTGCGTAATCTACTGCAAGAGAAGATCAATGAGGATTTAGTTCTTGATTGTCATCTTCTCTCCCTCTGAAATGCCAGTAAAAGATATAGGAGTCGGAAAGGGGCAGTTTCAGGGATAGCGACGTGAGGCTCAGCGGGGGAAGTGATACCCATTTCACATAATCCCTGCTGCTGTATCCTCCTGCGATGCAATTCCACTGCCTGTTCACCATTTCTCTCCCGACCAACCACCCGCTGGAAAAAAAAAAAAACAGTACCTCACTGCACTTTTGCTTGAAATCAAATTATAACCAACCCAAAACGCAAAGGCACAAACATTTTGCGACGCGAAATCCTACTTTGGAAAAAAAAAAGGTCTTCTTTCTTCATGCAGCACCAGAGAATTTTTGGGAGTATTTAGTCAGTGTTTAAAAATTGTGATTAAATTCCTATTAAATGTATGGTGCTTATATATGCGCCTGACTGCTGTATTGCTAGTCACACTTAACACTTAATAACTTAATAGATGGAAATACAGTTATATAATAAACTTTCAAATGTCCCCAAAAATAAAGCGCTAAATAATTAACATCATTTTAAACATATAACATCTATGGAGCTACTTTGTCATTTTAAATGTAGGTATTAGATTGACCTGTAGAGAGGGAAAATGATTACAAGCAGCATAAACTTAACCATAAATGCAGGATTTTAAAAAAGACATTAACACCCTAATTTTGTCCTGCTAGCAAAAAATCATTTCAACCTTTTTAATCATTAAAATCTTTTTATGTTGCTTTTTTTTCTTGTTAGACGTTAATTAGATAGCTTCACACTGCACTCAACAGTTCATGACAGAGACACGCAACCAAAATTGAGAACAGAACTTACTTGTTTCAGATCCTCTCAAGTGTTGTTTTTCTGCCGTCTTAAGGTTCTCCGTACTACGATAATGTGAGGCCCCTGTGCTACAGTGACTCCGACGCGGTTTTGCTGTGTTTTGACATCAGTCGCCCGGATACTGTGGACAGCAGTTTGAAAAAGGTAATTGTTTACGATTTCGCGTGAGTCACACACCTATTGTGCCACATTGTTGATCTTGGTCATTCTTTTAAATCCCGCTGGTGATTTCAGGAAATCATGCTGATGGAAATATTGTGACTTTTCGTCCGCAGTGGAAAACCGAGATCCTGGACTTCTGCCCGAGCACACGCATCCTCCTCATAGGTTGTAAGACCGACTTGCGCACAGACGTCTGCACGCTGATGGAATTGTCCAATCAGAAACAGACTCCGATCACTTACGAGCAGGTGAGTCACAGTGATTACATGAATAAAGGTAACGCATTATTTAAAAATGTCTATTTTTCTCATATGAATGAGTGAACCAGATCGATCAGATTTAATCAGTTCGTAGCGGGGGAAACAGCTATTCTATATTTTGCACCAACCATAAGAATGCAAAGTGTTGTTTAATCAAGCCGAATTAATAGTCGGTTTGTTGGGAATCATCAGATTTATTATCCAATTAGAATCCCACAAAGTGAATGCATGAATTTCTCTTACATAACCAGGAAAAGGGTGTTTCATTCCCCGAATCTTTAAACCTGAGGGAAAGCACCGTTCACCATGTGATATATATTTCAGGGTTCTGCCATGGCCAAGCAGCTGGGTGCAGAAGCGTACCTGGAGTGCTCGGCGTTCACCTCGGAGAAGAGCATCCACAGCGTGTTCCGCACTGCAGCGATGGCCTGCATCAACAAGTTGCAGCCTCTCCCGAAGCCCAGCCCCACCCGCCGCCTCTCCAAAAGACTCCTCCACCTGCCCAGCAAGTCGGATTTGCTCTCCTCCACCTTCAAGAAGGAGAAGACCAAGAGCTGCTCGGTCATGTGAGTGGAGACCCCGTGGGTTACAGTCTTCACATGCGACCCCCAGCCCCTGCCTCTTTGGCCTCAGGGGAGGGGGGGTGGGCATTGATGGTTTTATCAGGGCTTCCTGCTGAATCCTTCCCTCACCCCCCTGGAAACCAAACGCCCCTCAGAAGAGGTGGACACCATGCTGTCCACTTGCTCCTGATCCTTTTAGTGCACATCCATCGTTTTCAACAACCGTATCTCTTGCTTTCCAACAACCAATATCAGTCAAGGTTTGATCATTGAGCTGCCGTTTTCCTCACGTGTAAACAGTATGCAACGATAACGGTGTTACGGCCGTTTCCGGGCACATGTTGAATTCTGTCCAAAAATTAGAAAATGTGCCACATGTGACGTTAAATCTTGTGATGTAAATGCCTCTCAGACAGCTCAATGGATATTTTTCTAAATGCAAAAAATAAACCTAGCATGAAGCCGCCTGGAATTAGCTAAATCCTGCATTTCCCCTCTCTGTAAGGTGTGAAATAGCTTGTCGCCGGTGGTCCCGTTTCAGTCTGGGATGTTAGAGGAAGTGGCGGGACAAACTACAGCGAGAGCTATTGCACTGAGAGCTTTGCCCAGCGGCTCGGTGATGAGAGCGGGGGATGTGAGCCGTGAGCGCCGGTGACTGTTTACCCCCTTCGCGGACGGCCGATGTGTGGCTGTGTTGCCCTGAGCGGGTGGAGATTGGATGACGTGATGCGCGCAAATAATAACAGCAGAAGTGTGATCGCAAAAAGCAAAATTCGGTCGCGGGTATCAGCCTTGAGTGTATTCTGGCAATGGCGCGGACACTTTAAAATGGTGGGGGGAAAAAAAACCAACAAAACGTGCTTGCGTTGTGACCGAGAGCAAGGAAAGGAGAACTACGGAGTGATTACTGAAGCTGGTTGGTGGAGTCAGTTTTAATGTCGTGAGACAAAAGACTAAAGGCAAAGAACAAAAGTCAAGCCGCGTCAGAAGGCCTGCTACCATGGAAGTCGGGGTTTGCAGTTTCAGATGTTCCTCTGAAGATTTGTAGCATCCCGTTGTTGACAGTTTCTCAACAATATTCGAACGGTATTATGCAGTTTTGAGAAATGCCTTTCATAACCCGTACCCAGAAGTCATTGTGATTTTTGACTCCTGTAATACGCCTGTGGATTTCTCTCGTTTTCAATTATTCAATGTAGCACTCCCGATCCGACTCCACTCTTCCAAAACCATCTGTAGGTTTGTGTTTCACACTCTCTCGTTTATCTATTGACCTTAATAACCAGCGCTTGCCGTAGAATCGAATGTCTACGGGGGCGAAAGTGCAAACCCTTTCCTGAGCTTGAATCTTAAATGGCTTCATGGTTATCCGTGTGTGCAGCATCGATCTCTGTGCTTCTAACCATAAAGCAATAATGATTTAAATGCTTGTGCAAGGTTACCGACGTGGCAATAAAGACACAGCTTAATTATTATTGTCTTGCCGTCATGCTCCACAGACGTTCCCAAGTAATAGAGCCAAACCATCTTCGCTGTACAAAGAGGCTGCTAATCTGTGTTTCCCCTTCCCTCCTCCACACAAGTAGGCGCCGGCATATAGAATCAAGCTATCAAAAGATCAGAATAAGGGGAGCAACAAAGCCTTCGAGGCGGAGATGCTCGACTTGTCCGTTTTACATCATCTTGATCAAAAGTGGGCGGTTTCATTGAAACAATAACACGTCCGAGGAAGTTGACGGCGAGTTCATTTGCAAGAACAATAACTTTTGAAATGTGTAAACAGCAAACGAAGTATCGAATTTGATTTACAATGTGATAGCACTGAGGCGTATAAGTTCACTGTCTCAAATTCATATACATTGTTGGGTGTTTGGACATCAAGATAAGAAGGGGGGGGGCGCAATTTGTTTTTACGGATGAACCATTTTCGCCGTCAATTGTACTTGGAAACCTCCAGAAGTCTAATCCTTTAAAAAGGGCTAAGGGGGGAGGATAATAACAGGGGGCTAAGGAGAACAATTAATCAAAATGCACAGGCTGGCCCTGTCCAAAGAGAGCTATTTTTCCATTTTTTCCAATTCTTTTATTTAGTTGATTTTGATTTTTTAATTTTAAGGACTTTTGGAGGGGTGAAGAGGGCGCTGGGTGGAATTTTTTTATTTAATTTGATTTTATTTGATTGGTTGTTATCGTACTCAAGCATCATGTGTGTCCCGGTGTCTTTTGAAAAAAAAAAAAAAAACTCCCCCGAGATGGTCAGCGTGTCTCGGCGGAGATGTGGGCTGTCCCCCTGGCAGTTGTAGGAAGTTAAAGTGGTGACTTGCACAAAGGTATCCAGTTCATGGTCACACACACACGTACACACACACACACGCGCACACACACACACACACACACACACACACACACCAAATTCCTCATTGCCTAGCAACAATTCAATGCAGGAAACAGAATGGCTCTTCAGCTGTTTGTGCAGACAGGGAGGGTGGCTCACAAGTAGGCATCCCCACATGTCACTGCTGTTATTACAGCATCAATAATGTATTTATTTCCAGGGTCATTTCAAGATGCATCCCTCAATTATTTTTTTTTTTCGTTAAGGTTGGGTAGCTGAAGCCAAACCTTCTGAGGACGGATAGATGGGTGGTTCACGGACCATATCAGTTAATATGAAGCCTTTGTGTTGTAGTCAGTCTGTAGTACAATGACGCTGTCAAACCTCTAAGCATGTCCTATTAAAGTTGTATGACTGTACATATCGTCCGTTGTTTTATAATCATTCTTAGACGTCTGCAGGGACGTCACATGGAAATATTGTTGTTGATGTGAATAATTATTTGGTTGCTATTTTTTTGCCCTTTTTTTGACATGAATATTTGTTTAAAATCTATTTTGGAAATCAAAATTGCTTTGTTTTTTTGCTGTGTTGAATAAAGCTTGCCCTGTCCGGCACCCTTGATTTCTGTTCTGGTGTCTTTAAATGTAATGGCGTGAATATCCTTTATCCTGCATAAAGATGTAGAGGTCCGTCTGACTTTGTAGAAATTAGAAACATTCAACCTATTGTGACTGACTATTCACTGACCTCTTTGCATAAGATGTCTTCAACCTTTGTACACGATCTTATGATACCCTAGATTTGAGATTCAGATAATAAACTGAAAACAATTGACTATTGAGCTTATTAGGTTAGTAGTGTTTAAGCAATGGTGTTGGTTGTAGGAAGTTAACTTGTCTGTGTTACCAGTGGAGATCGAGTGACCGTTTGTTGGAAATCTTGACCGTATCCTCTGCTGCTCTGGTTCATCCTCTCATCTGTCTTCAGACACACCACATCTGGTTGCCGCCAGCTGCAGAGGTGCCCGGAAGCGGCTGGATGCCAGAACGTGGCCGAGGTGCTGGCAGACTTACCGGCTCAAGAGCCTTGACGCAACCGCCTCCTCCAGTTTCAGACTCCAGTACTTAATCTGCTCTAATGACGCAGAGTGGTGAGCAGCGCCGGCGAATTAAAGTAAATGTAATGCCGGTATACGACACAGACACTATTAGCATTTTAATTCTTTTTTTTTTTTCTTTTTTTTTCATATTTCCCCTGGTCGTGCTTGTCATGCAGGGTAAACATCACCAATCATACCAGTCATTAAAATGCAAGACATCAACTCTTGTATTGTGTTAGCACTCTGATACTGAACGGTGTGGATCAGCACTAGTAACATGCAAACACATTTACAGCCAGAACGATTTCATTCAATCTCAACTAATTATTCTATGTTTTATGTGAGCGGTTAAAAACGGGAGAAGTTGCATTAAAAAAGGGAGAAAAAAACAAACGGTACAAAGATGAATCATGGGACATCATCACCTGAGGTGAAATCTGAAGTTGTACTCACACACACCGGGGTGTGAGGACATGTAAATGGGCCACATACGCTGCTAGTCTTTCTGAATTAGGCCAACATCTGGACAGGCACGTCGAGTTCATTTGCTCACTCAGCTGTGCTTCGTTCCTTGAGGGCGCGTCGGGGAGTAGTGGCATGAAGGCACAGTCCAGTGAGCTTTGAGGAATCGACCATGCCAATTTGGTAAGTCTTTGCCATACACAGCCACATTGGAATGGCTCTTTGTGTCCCGGTCAAATAGTAGGTCACTTTGGCCAAGGATTACCGTGTTGCCATGGACAAAAGCTGGAGAGGAAAGGCATTTACCCACACAAAGCCAATTTAATGGGCTGTAAAGCCCAGTGGATTAATTCTAAATCACACACATTTTCATCTTCTTGGATATCAATTTACATTCATAGCGGTGATAACAATATTACCTCGGCGCTTAATTTGATTCAATAAAGTTTCGAATCTAGTTTGAGGGGCGAAGATACACGATACCTTTATCGGGTATTGGAAAACATGGGATTTGCACTGACAGATTGGTAGAAGAAGCCAGAGTTCAAGTCTGGACCTGGACCCGGAGTCCGGGCAATGTCGCACAAAGGGCGCTGTGAGGGAAGACACACAGTCAACAGCCCTCAACGCTGTTGAATAATATTAACATCATGGTCTGAATCCTCAGATGACTCTCTGAAAGGACACAGCTGAACAACAGCACAGTCCAGAAGAAACCTGTCCCTTTGTGTTTCCTCTTTATAGTGGGGTATGTTAAATCTGTTATTCTTTCCTATCGAAAAAAAAAAACAAAAACAAACAGCCAGGATGATACAACAGCTGCGTTCATGAAGCAGACTGTCTGTCACAATTCACACGTTAGGATAGACGATAATCTGAGGTGTCCAGCTCACCGCTCTCTCTCGCCCTCCCTCTCTCGCTCTCTTTTAGACACCACATTCTTTGCTGCAGTGCAGGGCAAACCTGATCACAGAGAGTAGTATCATGTGATACCAAAAACACTTGTGTAAAGAGACTTGGATTCAAATCAAAAACACATCACTTAGGTGTTGTTGAGTTATAATGGGTAAATATTGGCCTGTGAACATTTACAGATATATCATATGTCACAGACACAAAACTTGAAATGACACACATACAGAAAACCAACCTTTAACGTGACCAATGCATTACATTTACCGGTAGTCACATTCAAAATACATATACAATGTCTCTACAACATACCTCTGGGTTATTTATATTTATTTAACAGGGTTTTTTTTTAGACATGAAGACTTGACATGCACCGACACCAAGGTACCTGTATTACAATGATTTATTGTTCCAACCTGTGGCGCTGCTGAAAGGACTATGACACTGTAAAAATGTCAAAAAAAATAACGATAATACATAATTGAGAAAAATATCTGACCTGCTTCAAGAAGTTAGACCATTTGTATGAATTTAACCCCTGAATGATTGTTATAGTGTCTATGTATAGTCGTGAAAAGGAATATCCTTTCTTTTTCCCGCGGCCTGGATATGTATAGATTCATGGTCCTCCCACATCATTGCTTACATGCTGAAGTCTTTAAATAAAGCCCTCGCGACAAACTGAAAAACAAAATCTCTTTTTACTCAGTGCACCTGCTTCTGTCCTGCACAACTAAACATTTGGTCTCTGCTTCTCTATGTGTGACCCTTGACCCTAATCTCCACCCAGTAGCCTGACCTAGTCTATGGCCCCCCTGTAGGTCCCTCTTAACCTTGTGTCTCCCAGGCAGCAACTCCAATGGACTCAGTCAATGAGAGTAATTGTTTAATGCTCGATATGATAAACACGCTGGTTTCAACTTGGATTTTTAATTTAAGTCAAGAATCAAGACTACATTCATCAGGATGAACAAGGGGGTATCTGTGACACCAGTTATGCACATTGAGCTGATTGGATGAATTATTATATATTTCAATCCTACCTCTCTGCTTCATCGCCCCTGCCATGTGCTTGTCTGAGCCTATTTGCAATTAGGTTTCCGGATGCAAGTTGATAGTAAATAATCATGTGGTTGCTTTTAACATTGTGATTTGAATGACTGTTTTCCATTCCTGGTTTTATTATTATGAAGCCTGTTTTTTTGTTTTTTTAAAGAAGCAACCTTGATTTATCCTTTTGCTGAAATTTGGGATCTAAAAAATATGATCAAACGCATAATCAACAGCTTTATGCTTTGTGTTTCTTTGTTATCGCTGGGCAACTGCACACAAAGGCCAAACCCTGCTCTGCTGTGCACAATGTGACAGTCTGAGCATGACAGGGTGAGGAGGAGCAATGGGTTGTACCCTAAAGATACGGAAACACAGACAGAAACCAACAATGTGGATTCAGCAATTGGACATATTCTGTGTGTGTGTGTGTGTGTGTGTGTGTGTGTGTGTGTGTGTGTGTGTGTGTGTGTGTGTGTGTGTGTGTGTGTGTATGTCTACAGAAACCGAAATAGCATGGCAAGATTCAGTACATTGGCTGTAAGCACTGTCCCCTCAGCTGCACCACTGGAGATATTAACAGGGTCCAGCGCTCTGTCCTTCATGCTAATTCAAACTCCAGATTTGTACAGCAGGGACAGTTATTGCATAAACAAAACACAGTGTGTTGTTTTATCACCATCACTGTATTATTTTTACTCTGGGATCGTGTGCATAAACTCTAATTACACACATGTGAACTAATAATCCATGCCTGGCATTGTAATTCATGGATGGACTTGCACTGCGAGGCAAATGGGCACATTAGCAACCAGTGCATTCCTCTATAGAGAGCACCTCTCCATCAGTGATCGGCATGCATGTGTGCGTGCAGCTGTTGTCCTTAAGGTCCCCGCAGCTATGAAAGTAGTATTATCAGTAGAGGGGGTGGGATGGAAGACGGACAAAAGGGAGGACGATGCTACTGCAGGCAGCACTCTGCTCATTTGAGTCTCTGCCACTCCTCTTTGGGAAACCATGGCTACAGGGGGGTGGTGTGTGCCTTTAGCGGTTTGAGGGAGTGTGAGGTGTGTGTGCTCGGGCCAGGATGCATGAAAAAAACAAACAAAAAAAGACAGAGGGCCCTCCCATCGAGCAATAACTCTTGCCTCCGGGGGGGTTGGGCAGAAAGCACTCAGTTAAGGGCTGAAGCGGTGAGATGATGTAAAGATGGCAGGATACCTTCATCATGTGCCTGCTGAATTGTAAGCTGACCGTTGAATTATTTCAAAATAAACAGAAAATACTTAATGTTTCCTTCGCTGTAAGATGAACGCTGGGGCATTTGAAGGGGAAAGAAAAACACTGAACAAAGCAGTGACATTGATCCACGTTGACAAGGGAGCCATAAAAGCACAGACAATACACACTCTCTCGGGGAATGTTCTTGCATGTATATACTCAAAGAGGGGACTGACGCATGGAGCAAATGCAGATTACATAAGCGCTCCTTTGGGTCGGGGGGTCTTTCCAGTCTAGTAGCACCCGGGGGGACATAATGATCGGACAGACAACCCTTGAGGATCCACATGTGAGGGCTCTCTCGGCTCTCATGAAAAGAGTTCACATTTGTAAACATGACTGACCGTGATTTGAATAATAAAAACTGAGCGTTGATTTGTTGTTATATGACAAACTGTGACAAAAGGTAAAAATAATACAGAAACACTGGCAAGGAGGAGTATCTTATTACTTTCTCGTCCTTGTTATTGCATAATCATGAAAGCCCCGATGATCCTCATGAATGAAAGAAAAACATTCCTCATTCCAACATGTATCACAGCCTTTAAAAATATGGAAAGTAGGTAGAAATAAAGGTGGGATTTTTTTCTTTAGTTATTTATTTTAATGCAAGGTATGGTCTGGATCCTGGAATCCAGCCTGTTACTATGCAACACGGCCACTCCCAAGGTATTCCTTTAGTGGATCTTTATTCCCCCTCTGCCTGTGCCCTCCTTCTCTAAGCTTGTCTCTTTTACTTATAAAAACCTCGATTTCTTTATCCACTCAAGGGGAGGAGGCGCCATTTGCTGAAAACAGACCCGTTTTTTGTGCGATTGCCCTCCTTTTTTTTTTTGTCGTCTGCTGGTGATCGTAGGCAAGACCGCCAACATAATGCAAAATATTCTTGATGCAATTACAGAGGAAATTGAGGTTTAAATTATGTTTAGATATTAACACGAGGCACAAAATCAATAATGTTTATGAAAAATAATGTTAATATTGTGCATATTCTGATTTAGAAGGAGCCTGTGAATATGAAAGTGGATGACTCACTGGTTTTCCTGCCATACGAGGACACAGCGGGCAGGTTTACTCACGCATGCACCACCTCTGCTGTAATTGCCTGATTCTTTTTTCTGCTTACTCTCATAAGACGCCATTTGAATTGCAGAGTGAAGTGTTTGTTTCTACATCGGGTGCGGCTGATTCATCTGGTAACTATAAAATCACTAGCGTTGTCTAATGTCTTTACAAACCAAACAAACCTAATGTAAGGGAGGTCGTCCATTCATATCTCCAGTGATTTTCACGGTTGTACACAAGCTTTTTTACACTGCAATCCGATGTCAGAATTTTGTAAAATCCAAACTAAATCCTGATCACCCAAAATACCATTTGTTGTTATTTTGAGTTCCAAAGTGACTTTTTATATATCTTGATGAATTTCTGGTGTCGGCTGGTTCATAAGAGCGAAGGGGGATAAGGATTAATACATGTCAATAATGTTAAATCTGTGACTAATATCATGATTCCCGATAATGTAGGCATATTTGTAATCACTGTTGCATCTGGCCAGTGATGTTTCATTTTCTAAATTAACAACAGCCAAATATCATGACGTATTTTGAAGTCTGTTCTCCCTGTGTCTGCGTAGGCTTCCTCTGAGTTCACCTGTTTCCTCCTACAGTCAAAAAACATGCAATAGCTTCATTGGAGACCCTAAATGTCCCCATTGCATGAGAGTGAATGGCTGTATGTCTCTTGATGTGATGTTCTCCATATGGCCCTGAGATGCACGGGTGACCAGTCCAGTGAACCCTGTCTCTCGCCCAAATACCGCCGGAAAAGGCTCCAGTCATGTTGTGACCCTGACTGCAGGAAAGCGGTATAAATAATTAATGAATGAATACTAGTAAAGAGTAAGTACTATTATCTGAGTGTGTGCCAGTTTTGTAATGGGCCCCACTGACCCTGAAGTATGATACCATTATTGACCCCATCGAAGGTATTTTTTAAAGCTAATTTCAAGTTATTGCATATTTTGATCAAACGTTTTAACTTTCTATAGTTTGTTTTTAATAGCTTTTAAGTTTTCCCCATGTATTAGATTATTAACTATTACAAGACTTCTGATTTTTCACGTGGCGGATGAATTGACCCATAAATGTAGAAAAAGTCTTTCTTGTAGAAAAAAGTCCTGCCTCATTTAGCTTTAAACATGAATTTAAGTATTTACAACAGAGGGGAAAAAAAAATCCAGAACGCTATTATAGTTCCTATTACGGAATAATAACAACAAAAAAGTGAGATTCGCATTTGTAAAACGATCGAAAGGTTGTACTCGTTGTCATGACAGTCGACGCTAATTGCTCTTACAGAAGACAAGTCTGAGAAGCGGATGTTCAAGGCTGAGGATGCAGACGGACAGACTAACAAAGCCTTTCCAAGACAGCCAGGAGAATACTTAGCCAGAATCCTATTTTAGCCAGAATCTTGTTTTCGTTCCACTTACTGACTGTGTCTTAGTTGCCTCCAAGGGGGTGTTGCTTCATTTAGACACTTAACATGATAATGGCATCATTCAAATTTGTAATTAGGTCATTACTGGACATTGTTCAGGATCTCTCACAGACGATCGAGCTGCTGTTATTAGAACCAGAGAGTCTGCTTTTTAAAAACGCAGACATGTTCATGTAAATCCACGGCTAGTGTGCACGCAGATACAGTCAAGGGCACCCTGTGGCAAAAGCCATCGCACCACGAGCACCCACACACCAACCCCTCACTATGCAGTTCTAAGGCAAACAGCCCAAGGCACAGTGAATGAGCATGTCAGCAGTGTGGGCTGACATTCTGTCACACAAAGAGTGTGTAGGGGGGCAGAAGCCTCCTCAGCCTGCCCCTGTCCATTTACCTAACACACAAACAGAAGCCCTGAAATGCTCTTGCGTTTCCCGGATGATTTGAATACATTGATCGTGGGGTGCAGAGACTTTACGTAGCAGTCAACTTTGGCATTAAAAAATGGGAGAAGATATAAAAAGCGCCACGTCTTCAAAGTTTTGAAAAAAGTAGGCTAGGTATAGGGGAGTTGATCCTCATTTCAGTGAAGGGAGCATGCCCCGCTCTGAGATATACAGGTATGTCTGATTGGGCGCCTTTAGCAGAAGATGATTAGAGGATGAGGAGGCAGGCAGGCAATATGCCAAAGTTCTACCCACAGCCTGAGACACACTAATTAGGGAGCACAGTGGGGAGAGGGGGCGAGAACAACCGCTCTGCATTGTCACATAATGATTTTCTTATCATCTCCAGTACAGGAAACACTGTGCATCTCTCGTCTGACGGGGAGGCACATCTGTGTGTTTCTCGAGAAGCGTCTCCCGGGCCGCTGTCTAGCCACACCCGGAAACATGAAATCAACAAAGTCTTCCAGCTATTTTCAGACCGGGATGGTGGGCCGCTTAAACAGTGAGCAAAATCATTTGATCGATATTACGGGAAGCAGATGCAGATTAGATTTAATCCATACAGCGAGTTTATATTTACAGTCATCCGTCTTTTTTCCTCCTGATGGATGATTAATCCACCCCCCACTACTGCCTTCCATAATCATCCATACATATTCATATTTGATTATATTTTCATAATTCTTCGCCCCTGTGCCCAGATGTCCATGTGGAAAGCAGGATGTACCTGCAAAGCGCAATGAAGAGTCAATTGCTAAACAGAAAATCTGGATCCAAAAGCGAGAGAGCCAGAAAGAGTAAGTTAATTGCATTGCACTTTATTGAAGATAGTTTCAATCACTTATTGGGCAATGCTGAGAAATTGTCTTTCGCGAGGAATATCTAAAGATGCAGCCATTTCACAATATGACACAGCTTCAAACATTTACTGAACAGTGTGAAATTAGCAGACATTATTTTATTTCAAATACCGTGTGTTGATCGCTGTATTTTCTTCTGCTCGCAGTCCGTTCCGCTATCCCTCAAATGAAAGTGTTTTTTTTTATTTGTGTTAAAATGAAAAATGAGAAAAAATACACTGTGCACTGCTGTATGTCCTTTTTTTAATTTAAACTGCATTGAACAGACAGGACTATCAGATTATCAAAAAGATACACACAATGTAGGACAGACAGTTATTAGGAAACAGAAATGGATGACAGAGAACAAGGGATGATGATGAGAGATGGATGAAATAGACTTATGAAATATGGGAGAAAAAGTGAATGGGGACCAGGGGTGAGACGGAGCGCGGGGGGTGGGGTGATACATTTGACCAGATGGGGCCTGCTCTGCTTTATGAAAGCGACAGATGCCCTCAGATTGTTGGCCGCGGAAATGCCTCCAGCCGCAAAAACCCAGAATTGCAGAAGATGCTGAGCTTCATAACTCTGCCTCGTGTGCACTCTTTCCGACAGAAGTACAGTTGAAGATATTGTCTCTGCAAAGAATAACAGGGATATGAATCTCGCTCAGGCATGACAGGGTGAATTGCGAGAGTAGAAAACGTACAACAACACATTTGAGTATTTTTTGTTTAAAAACACCTGTTTGGAATATTTCAGTCGCACTCAAGCAAAGGAACATTTATTCATTCTTTCATGAGCGGTACTGCTTATCCTGCAGTCATGGTTCACAGGGGCTACGGCCTATGCTAAGCTCTCATTGGGCGAAATGTAGCGTACACCCTGGACTGGTAAGCAGTCCACATACAGAGACTTATGACCATTATTTCTCTGATTCACACTGGGGCAATGACCCTGCTACATGTTTTTGGACTCTGGGAGGAAAACCCACGCAGACATGGGGGGGAGGACATGCAAACTCTACAAAGACAGGCCCGCAGTCGGACTTGAACCTGGATCCTTCTTGCTGCAGAAGCAGAGGCGCTAACCACCGCACCCCCGTGCTGCCTCGGCGGCGGAACAAAGAAAACCAATGTTTTAATCTGCAATCAGAAAGTCATATTTCAATTCAGCATGTTAAAAAAATAACTAGATAATTAACAAATACAAAAATCGTGCCTCTGTTTTGTAGAGGCAATTAGGCTGCGGGTGTCAAAACATCCCTGGAAACCGCAAAAACACATGACTCATCATCTCAACAGATACCCTGCTCATCTCACTAACTTCTGTCCAGTGGGGTTTGGGAGATGCCACAGGACTCCTAGTTAAATGACACAGCTACAGTCCCACTATTGCCCTCTTGTGGACGAAATGTGCAAATCACACCAAGATTTCAGAGCAATCATTTTAGTCTAAGAAACTTCTTTAACACCATTGTGTTCACTGAGCTCTTATGAAGGCGCACAAATAGCGTACAAATAGCTATGTGTGTGTGAACACACGCGCTTGCTTGTTTTATAATTATGTCGCCTTGTGTCTCGTAGGATATTTTTGTTTGAAATCCCATTTAAAAAGACATGATTTTGAAAGCTCTGAATTCCCACGACGGCATGTAAACAACTGTACAGTTTGTTAAATAAATGAATAAATGGTGCAACGACTATTTTCAGTGCTGGGTTTAGTGAATTATTGAGCTCCTCAGGAAGCTGGATGGTGGACCAGACTGACAGGAAATTAGTGTGAGAGACCCATCTTCATAATCTGTTCTGAGAGGAGAGGAGATCTACAGCTACTCGCCCCCATTTCCTGTGAAACTCCAGGTGTAGTGACTCCAAAGCACAAAAACAAAGTCACTGAGAGGCTAAGGGAGGGAGCAATACACTGCCGACTTGCTACACAAACGACAAACGACTAATCCATTATCACTGCAATAATTATACAATGGCAAATAAACAAATGACGGAATCACGAAAACCACGATTGTCCTTGTTTACAGTCCATCGGTATAGTTCATCAATGTGCTCTTCTCCCTGGAATGCAAGCCAAGTCGGGTGGAGTCCAGAAGTTCAAACCTCAAGCTTGATTGAGTAGTCTTGACCCACCCACGTCACACTGTCAGCCAGTAAAACTGTCCCAGTAAGATTGTCGCGTGAGTTTTTTTTCTCCTTTTTTCTTCTCTTCTTCTTTCTTCGAGCGTTTGAGTTCCTTGATATTCCAGAAAATTTCTCATGTTGAACCTTCAACATCTTAATCAAATATTTGGATCTGGACTCAGACAACGGTTCTCTGTCCTGTGACAATATTTTTGATTGTTTTGATTTTGTCTGTTTTTATGACTGAGAGCTTCCAACAATAGAAACGCTTTTCAGCCTTTCCTTGGAGTCTCTCCTGGATAAAGAGTTTTGGTTGCAAAAGTGCTATCACAGTCTCACTTACAATGATAATATTTGTTCTCCTTGGAAACAAATGCATTTTTCCTACCAGAGAGCAATTTTTTTTCGCCCAGTGTGTCCAAGACACATTGGTTGCTTTCACTTTCCTACTTGTCCAATTTTCTCTTTTGAGGCTTTTTACTTCCTCTTTAGGTTCAGGGCTCGTTGCTGTACAAGTTTCTTGTTGTTCGGCTTGTTCACACAACACTTCCTCAGAGGCAATGCATTCTGGTAATGGTCATCTACAAGTCTGGCTGAATCCTGGACCAGCTTCATGAACTTTTGATTTTCCCTCAACTGACCAGATTGTTCATCATAACCAATTTCTGGGAAATCTGTTCTGAACTGCTGCTGCCAGAGCTCCTCCAAGTTCAGGACCGAGATTCTGGTAACAGTCGCAACATCCATTCCATCACAAACGTCTCCTTTCAGTGGTCCATTGACAGTCTAATCCAGAATAATCTCAATGGCATAGGGTCCATCGTCCACACGACAGGTGACTTGCAGTGGTTTCTGTGCCTTTAATACCTTTTTTTTTTCCAATCAACAGCTCAACCTCTGAGTCAATTTCAGATAAGTTAACATCTCCTAAGTGAGGCTACTTATGAAGATCCTTTTGACACGGAGTATTTCCCTAATGCACTGGCATAAACTCTTGGGTATAGGAATTGGGCAAATCACAGTACGTCTCCCTGTCCAAACCAATTGTCCATAAAATAATTTGTGTCCTTTTTCCTGAGAGGTTAAGCCTGCTCATGAGATTTACTGTGCAGAAAACAGCCACGCTACTCTGATCCAAGAAGGCACAAGTAACCCTTGGCATGATTACTTTTCTTGGATTTAATCTGCACTGAAACCATAGGAAGCTCACATTCCTGATCACCAGCTCCAGTGAGCCCACTGGATACCAGAGCACAGCCCACTGCAGTGTCTGGTTCTCCCTCAGTCACTGGATCCTTTTTCTTTGAGTGGATGTGAAGCATCGTGGGGCGTTTCAAACTGCAACCTTTGCGTGAGAGTCGCTTTAGACCTTCCTTGCTAACGTGTCCTGTACACAAACAGCCAAAGCACATTCCCTTTTCCTGTATAGGTGATCTTCTCAGTGTGAGCCCTTTTCTCCAATCGAGGGCAAAAGTCCAAAGTCTGTCCATCCTCGCAAAACAGACAGATTCTCCTGACTGATGAGATTCGTGTCTGGTCTCCTTCCCTTTGTTTCAGAGTTACTGTTCTCTATGGTAGTCATAGTTGTGGCAAAACTACTTTCTTTTGGCGTTGATCTAGGTTTCAAGCTGGTTCGATTTGTGCCTCTGTTTAATGCTGGAAATGCATCTTGAATGTCCCCAAGGACTAGGTCTGTTAGAATCCTTGCTTCGGTTGCCAGGAAATGAACAATATCATTGAGCGTAGCCCATTGGTTACGCCTCTCTTGCATTTCACAAGCAGTTGTTCTCCATCAATCTCTTCGCTTGTAAGGCAGCTTCTTTACTATTGTCGGCATATTAGAAGGTGTATCCATTTCACATGTACTGCACTTCGTTCATCGCATTCGAACAGCCTCTAAGAAATAAGCTGCAGTCTTGGAGGGCCTTACCATTATCCAATTTAATCGGGGCCCATGACAATGCCTTGTCAAAATAATAAGCTGCTCCCCTTTCTTTGTCTCTAAAATGTTCTTGTCGTAGGATTTTAGCCTGAGCATAGCCCTTGGCTGGGTCCATAGGTTGGCAGCTTCTGACAAGGTTCCTTGGACGACCTCTGGTGAATTGCTCAAGGAAGTACAGGCAATCACTAGAAGTGTCGGACTTGCTTTCAACATCATTTTCAAAGGCTCTCATAAATGTATGATACTGCGATGTATCACCATCAAAGACCAGAATATCTCTTTTGGGCAAAGATGAAAGTTGCTGCTGTTGTATCGATACTGACGTTATTTCATTCTGCCTTTTAAGAATATCAAGAACCTTGTTTTGCTCCCCATTGCCTTTTGAACCTTTAACGTTGAGATTGGTTTCATGTTGCATCAGATCATTATGAGCACTGTACTGAGGATTGGGCTCGGCTAGGTGGCGCTTTAAAGCAGGAGGCTGAAAATGAGCAGCATTGGTCCACCTATTGGATTTAGGCCTTGTCACCTGATCGCTGACTAAGATTTTTGACAGCTGTTCAAGTGTTTCCAGCCATTGAGGAATGAACAGGGTGGCATCGATATTGAAATTTGTTTATTCTTGTTCATTTTTAAGGTAAGAGTTCATTGCATTTGACCGATCTATTACAGTGTTTTTAGAACCAGTTGTGCTAGCAAGCCCTTAGCACATTCAATTTAGCCAAGTGTGCAGCGATTTCTTCGTCCAATTTGAGTCTTGTCTTGCGTATCCGTATTTGCTGCTCTTCCCTCCTCCGGTGCATGCTTAGCCTGTAGACGTTTTTGCTGCGCTGTCAATGCAGCTAAATCAGCTTTTGCCTAATTTGCGAGCAGAGGAGGTGCCTGATACTGAGGACATTTTGCCACTTCCAGAACTTGCAGCACTTTGTGCAGATCATTCACACTAAACTGCACAGATAACTCTGCTGCTACTCTCTATATTCAAATTCAAATGACATATCGATACATTTCAGGTTTTATGCTGTTAAATCTCTATCATCCTTTCTCCTCAGTTCCGGTAGATTGTGTCTGCGTGCGCTTTATATTCTACAGTTTGTTTGACTGTTTACTGTGCACTCCATTATTTTGTTAATCTCATGTCCCAGTGGGAAAGTGAGAAACGTCTTCTTGATTCTGCTGTATGTCAAGTACATGTGGAGAAATTGACAATAAACCTGACTTTGAACATCTGCTTTGCACGTTTGATATACTATCACCTGGCTTCACATCATCCTTTACCACTTCATGAAATGTGATAGGGCCCGTGTCCTGTGCTGCTGCCTGTGGGGCGTCATCCATTTGAAAGTGACACACATCATTTGCTGCAGCAGCCAAATCATTTTCAACAGGACTGGGAACACCTTCCTTTTCATCCAACCACTCAATGACATCATTCTTAACTGTGATGCTGTAATATTTAATGATTGAGAACCAATCATATTTGACTATTTCATCCTCAGGTAAGAGTGGAATTATTTTTTGATGCAGGTAAAGGAGCTGAGTGACAGTTTGCAACCAGGATTTCAACTCTCGCCCGTTTTCATTCTGTTCCACAAGCTTTTTCATGGCAGGAGTTAGCCTTTTATTTTATTCACGTTTGTTTTACATTCCTTTGGCAGACTTTCCGCTTATATTACCAAGGCCTTAGAAGTAAGTTTGACATTTCGTTCAGCATCCACTGCTTCAGGCCTAGTGTTTTCCACTTGTTCATCGATTTCACTCAACGATATGCACAGTGAACAACAGTTAACAATACCCCAGCAAAGTTTCCGTTTTTCCACATTGTTTGTTTCACATCAGTGAGATGTGGAAAACATCACAGATAATCATTCTCAATGAGCGGGGCAGCGTGTCTCTGCGAACTTTCACATCCAAGCAGCGCTCCCCAATTGACACATTGTCAATCAAACTGTGATCTAACCAGCAACCACAGTGTGATACAGTCCTACCGGTCTGAAGTCTCTGCTGTTGCAGTTATGCTCTGTGTGGCGTGATCCTTGAGTCCACAAATACCATTTGGGTGTGGATATTTTTTGTAGGGTAAGGGTTAGGGGTAGCTGAGTGCGAAGCGGCCGGGATGAGAATCAGCACCTCCAAATCCGAGACCATGGTGCTCGACCTGAAAAGGGAGGAATGCCCCCTCCGGGTCGGGGAAGAGGTCCTGGCCCAGGTGGAGGAGTTCAAGTATCTCGGGGTCTTGTTCACGAGTGAGGGAAGGATGGAGCGAGACATCGACATGTGGATTGGTGCAGCGTCTGCAGTGATGCAGACTCTCTACCGGTCTGTCGTGGTGAAGAGGGAGCTGAGCCACAAGGCGAAGCTCTCAATTTACCGGTCGATCCACGTTCCTACCCTCAACTATGGTCACGAGCTGTGGGTCGTGACTGAAAGAATGAGATCGGGTATACAAGCGGCCGAAATGAGTTTTCTCGACAGGGTGGCCGGACTCTCCTTTAGAGATAGGGTGAGAAGTTCAGCCATCTGGGAGGAACTTGGAGCAGAGCCGCTGCTCCTCCGCATAGAGAGAAGTCAGATGAGGTAGCTCAGGCATCTGGTCAGGATGCCTCCTGGACGCCTCCCGGGGGAGGTATTCCAGGCATGTCCATCTGGGAGGAGGCCACGGGGAAGACCCAGGACATGCTGGAGAGACTGTCTCACGGCTGGCCTGGGAGCGCCCTGGGGTCCCACCATGTTGCTCAGGAGAGGGAAGTCTGGGCCTCCCTGATCCGGCAGCTGCCCCAACAACCCGATCACGGATAAGCGGCGGAAGAGGGATAGATGGATGGATGGATGGATATTTTTTGTTGACAAAGTTGTAAAAGCAAAGTCACTAAGAGGCTACATGAGGGAGCGTCGCACTACCCACTCGCTACACAAACGGCAAATCCACTTCTGCGTTGGCGACTGTCCGTATTAATACCAAGCAAAACAAGGCTAGGCATGGTTTCCTGTTCCAAACGTTCAGTTCATAGTTAGGGTTTGCAGTTAGATTTTGGGTCAACAAAAATTACGCTCACACCACTCAACCCCTCTCCATGTAGCTGCCGCAGTGAACAGGTGAATATGACGGCCATTACATCATCGCTCCTCGATCACACAACCCTGTGACATGCAGGAAAGATGTCAAACTGACAGCCGATGTCGACACAACCATAAACATCAATATCTTGGCAAATAGCCACCGCATCCAGGAATAGGACGGGGAGAAAAAAAAGCCATTCAGCCTTGTCGGCACAAAGAAGTGAATGGATAATTCATTGATTTGGAGTTTTGTATCTTGAAGGTCAATGCGGATTATGATCACAACAACTTTGAAAATAGACCATTGCTGATTCTTGAGTCCAGTATTTTCTGTCTATTAGAAGTGAGATCTGTTGTCACATGCTGGGTCACAAGATAAGGCTTTGTGTAGAACATAACTTTAAAAAAATTGAACAATTTACTTGTTCTTTCAGATACACAGGTGAAAAACCAAAAAATACATTTATGGATAAGTTAAAGCTTTGTCTTGGGAAAGTATTGTAATTGTGAACTCCAGCAAAACCTTGTAAAAAGTTTGAGCAAAAGAAAGACTCGTAAATTATTTTTGTCTTCAGCTTTCACGTGTTTTGCCAGTTTGGGGTTTTTGCATTGATGATGATTGTTCTTTTTTGTGTTGTACCTAAAGTGTTTATCCTAACCTGGTGCCTGGACGAGACTGCTGAGTCTTTGTAGTAACCAGCACTTATCCAGACTATTTGATCAGCGAGATATTTGAGGTCAACTTGATAATCTGACCTATTTTCCATTTTGCTACACTGTTTGAGTCCCCTGAAACTTGAGATACGGCTGCTGACTGAGACGTCTGAAACCGCAGCTATGGCGTAGCGTATTGTGGGCCGCCACTCTAGTCAGCCTTGCGGTGAATGTTGTTCCAGGGAATGACATTTTTGAGTCCTGTGGCCACAGATATTTCAATGCTTAAAGGTGATTATTCCAGCAAAGGCTCTTCTCAGCAGCTTTGGGACTTTTCTCTCCCTCCAAGCAGGCGAGCAGGGGGGCAGTAAGAGTACACGCCGGGGTCTCGGTACTGGGGCCGTTACATGGTCAACAGCAGGCGGTGTCATCTTATGCATTCAGGATATGATACCTGATACGAACAGATGTGTTCATTTGTGATTCAGATGAGTTGTTCTCAAAGTAGACAGATATAAATAGTTTTAAAATATATTCAGTGTACAATTATTTTGTGGTGTGCTCTCTTAACCCAGTGCATTCCTTTCTTTTTTTTGATACAAGTAAACATGTTGTATTTTCTGTTCATTGTGCAGGAATGAGTAACTTGATAAAGGTTTTACATCTTAAAAAGGGTAATGTCTAGATTTACGTCAGATGAGAATTCGTAGAACATGAGTACTTTTATGGGTTGGGTGAGTTTCAAGTCTCTTGAAGAATCATTTAGTCAGATTGAGGGCCTGAAAAGTTTGGTAACCCCCTGAATTGGAGAACATAGGTTTCTTTAGTTACTGGAATTTCGCAATATTAATTTACCAATGAATAATGAGATTTTTTTTAAAAAGAAAGAAAAAAGATTAAATACACACACAAATGCCCATAATCATTTTCATAGGCTTTTTTGGTTTTTGTTCTTCTTTCTTTCCAGGCATAGATCACCACTGCGGAAAATAAAATAAAAGTTATTGCTAAATCACTTTAATCTACTCAGACTGATATTTAATGATGTCTGTAGTTTTACTGCTATAAACTCAAACATAAATTAATTCCAGCATGCCGGATAGTGAGAAAATTAGTTTGTCGTGTGGTTTTATGATTGAAAATGCTTTATGAATGTCTTCGGGTCAGTATCTCTGCTACTGATCAAAAGGAAAATTGAGAAGTTGATATTGAGAATTGGGATGTGATTGATTACTTTCACATAATTCACAATATGTGCATGTTTTGGTGCAATCCAACTCAACATCACTTTACAGCATATATTTCCAACAAAATATGGTTTTACTTGGTTTATTGGGGATGCATATTGTTAAAACACAAAGCCATGAATGTGCGATGAGTACATCTTGTTCTCCGCCAACCAAGCACCGTTTCCATGCCAACATTATGATGCACAGATGCATTGGTTGTTCAACTTAAAATTGCAATCCTGAACCACTTTCCTGTTTTTCACAAAAGAAAACCAGTTCGTAACGGAAAACGATTCTTTACATCACCAGAGGAAGGGTTGATAATGATACCACAGCTAAGTCATGCGTCCAATCTCCATTTCTCTGTGATGGATTAAAAAGGACATGTGCTGCCCTCTGCTGGACAGACTTGAAAGTGCCGTTGCAAAGGACAGGTGTGTCGGTTTGAGGCTTCATGGAACCCGCCTGGGAAACTACACTTGATGACGATAAACAGCGTGCTCGATACCAAGCGGGTTCAAACGGTTCCTGTGTGGGATCCGGGATCGGTATCGGACAGACAGGCTATGACTTTGACAGGGAATAGATGACAAAAACCGATATGCGACAACCAGATTGCGTACCTGCAGCCGAGAGAGCGCGCGTCTTTGGAGTTTCCCCCTATGACTTCCGGGTCGTGACATCAACCCATTACCTTGACACGTTACAGCGCCAGGCCATGTGACGTAAACACTCATCACTGATTGGTTCGAAGCTAATAATAGCTTCGGGAAAAAACACTGTGAGGTTGTACAAGAGGTACCTTTTAGGCAAACTATTGCGTTGACCCTTCGTGAAAAGTAATATCTGTCAAAATGTCCAAATATTTAAAACAGTCTGACCAGGAATGATTAAGTTAAGTAGCAAAATAAGTTCTATTTAACAAATTAAAAAGAATCAGAAATACATATTTAAGAGATACTGGTGGATTATGAATATTGACTTTTATGAATATGACAACCTTGAATGTCCATTTTTTCTTTTAAGACAACCCTATCACTGATTTCAAGTGGTTGTCTTCTAACAAACAAAAATTGGCCCTCAAGAATATAAATCTGCAACTAGCCTTCTGTGGGTACAACATATAAGTGGAGGGGATTGCCAACGTGGTCCAAGGTTACAGTGTTTGCTTTAATATTATCGGTTACCTCGATAATAATGTTTGTCCTGATAATGATACTGCGCTCAAGAGTAAGCAGAATCAGGTATCGGGGTGGAACGTTTTGTAAAACAGAAGTAATTACTTGAGTTTTGGATACATCTACTGCTCAATTGTTTGTGTGTGTGTACATATATAAAGCACTCACTATTTTATAGGGCATATTGGTTAGGTTACCTTTCGAAACTTGAGATGCTGTCTTTGGGTAGTAAAAGACATTTGGGAAGATTATGAAACAAATTAGGCGCTAATGACTGCATGTTTGCATTTTACCATGTTTTTTGTAGATACTGTGCTCAGGTTCACATTCAGGGTTCAATAAATGTATCTGACATTTAGATGTGGATTCTCCTGAGGATTATAATTGTATATATGGATTATTGAGAGGGTGTGTGCGGGGTAGCGCCATCTCATTAGTCTCAGGCTGAAATTAAATGGGTTGCTGTGGTCCTTTTGCACATATTACACACTGGTAACCTGTGACAGAACAATACTTAGGTCTATTACACGTTCACATAACCAAACTTGTACAGATTCATGAAATATAGCCCAAAATGTTGTGCATTCTAGTTAAGGTAGTGACCAGGAAAGAAAAATGTAGTGGTATAAGTAATACATGGTATTTTCAAGCAATATCCGCTCTGCATTAAGGACGCCCACAACTCTTCGCCTCAAAGTGCATTAGCAGAACCAAAATGACTGCATGAATCTTTAATAGTATCGGGGAAATACATCAGCTCAAATCTCGATTAGAGCTGACAACCTCATCTCAAACTTTCCAAACAGACACGAGTTTCTTTCATGCTGGGGCTCGTTCATTTGGGGCTGACAGTCAATAAATACTCTGACCACAAATCCAAACGTAACTTTTATTCAAGTATTAAAATGTAAAGCACATTATTTTTGAATATCAACAAAATACCAATCCAGACAGTCAGAAACACAAAACTCCCCATTTCACCTCAACAATCAATTTTTACTGTTTATCTTTCCAATGATCCCCTCTCCTGTCTCCTCCTGCTCATGTAATGCATAGTAATGTTTGCACATTAGCTTTAGTAAACTACAATCCTGTGTCCCAAAGAGATTTCAGTTGGTCCCTTAACAAAAATAAGATGGGGGGAGGGGTGGGGTTGAAAACGTAGCCGGAGTGTTTCATGTATGTATTTGATTAATGACAAGTAGATCACTAGCCAAGCAGGTTACTGAACTTAGCAAAGCACTTTCACACAGAGAGCTTATCAATTTTGGGGCGGTGGGGGGTTCAGTATTGGAATTGCAGCTGTGTTCATGAAGAAAACACTAACTGAATACACATTCGAATACATATTTTCATGAATGGTGTAATATTTGTACCTAATGTCAGAAAGTATAGCTTGAAACGTAATGCTGTTTTCCTATCAAATAACATTGAAATACACCCAAAATGCTTACCATTCATTAGTAACATCATGCTTGATTTTATCAAAAGTGAATATCAGAAAGGCACAACAAAATGAGATCCTCACCCAGACAACCCCAAAGTATACTAATTGTTCCCACAGCAGTTTCTTTGCTTCTTTCTTTTTTTTTTTACTGTGTATCATAGATTATCTATTTAGATAAACATATTTACAGCAGTCGCTCCATTTTCAATGAGAGCTTTAGCAGGCATATCTCCCAGTTTGACAGGGACGGAGGCATAGATATTTAAAGAGCTTTTGTGCCTTTCATTTGGTTTAGTGGGTTATATGCCCTTAATATTTGACATCGTCATAAATCTGGTAATTAGATGAGCACATTACTAACAACCGGGGTAATGGGCTCAACACCTGGGAGACATCTTGAAATAACATTAGTGACCAGGGTCAAAAAACCCAGGGGATGTACTATGTATGCAGTAAAAGGTGGTGGAATGAGAAATCCTTTAATGTTCACCCCATTTAAGTTAAATAAAAGAGGGAAAATGTGAGGAACTCACGCAAACAAGGAGTTCTCTGCAAAAATGACATCAACTTGTGGCCACCAAGCTAATAGCTGATTGCTGCAAGCAAAACCTCGTACTTCACTGAAAAACGGACTCCCTCGCCAAAGTGCCTGTGAGTGCTTTAGATTGCAATAACTTCAGAAAAAAAAGACATTATTTGTATGAGCAGTGCTATTCTGTTCCATTACCAATGTACCATCCTTACAACAGTTTATCAAAAAAAATTCAAATAACAGAAATATCTGAGGAGATAAAAATCAAAAATGTGTGCTTATAAGAAATAAAGTTAATCTGCAGGGTAGAAATAAACATTCATAGAACCTAATCTGTCTTCATAACAATAAACATGAAATACTAAATAATATATGAATTACCATAAATCCCATCACAGCACAATGCTCTAAAACAAGTGCAACGAGATCTGTTCTACGGCCAACAGTGACAAGTAGAAGACAGCGTAATACCAGAATGCACTGCACTCAAAGTATTACCCTCCATATGTAGCACTGGGTCAAGCTGAATACGGGAGGAAAATGAAGAGGTAAAACGAGTGGATTGATGTTGGGCTCTGCTGCAGCACCTGTCTGCTTAGGGCGATTTCTTCAGCCGTACATTTGGGGAAACGGCAGTCTCACGGACCAACCTGGAGCTGAGTCATGTCCACCACAAGGGCACTCAGAGAGTCCTACAATGTCCTGGAAGTGTCTGTCAGTCTCTTGTTGTCAGTCTGCCGTGATGCCTTTCTCTCTGAGCTCCTCTGTCACTCGCACCAGGTAAGTGGGGTCTGGGTAGCCAAAACTGTCAGGAGAAATAAAAAGGCATCACTGCGCCTGTACGAGCTTAAGCTGCAGAGGTGCCGACTATCCACTGTCATCAACAAGAGAAAATTCACTTGTCAAGAAGGTGAATTACATCTGTCAATCTCCCCCTGAGGTTATTCCACAGCCATTAAATCCCTGAGCTAAGTCATTGAAACTATATGCAGAATGACTCTCTGTGATATTTATCTCTAGCTAAAATCCAATACGTACCAGCGAGGCCCGCCCCATACTGAGGTCTTGTGGTGAATGTCATTCCAGGTGATGACATTTTGCATGCCTGTAGTCATGGAGGTACCGATGGTGAAGATAAGGCGCTGCTCGAAGGCCCGGCGCAGCAGGCCCAGCACTCGGTTCCCCTCAGGGCTGTCAGGGAGGTAGGCCACACGGTCTGTTCCAGGGTACCGCACACCTGGGTTTGGGTGTTCTGGCTGTTGGCATCAAAAGGGAAAAAAAAACAGCAGCATAAAGCCATTGAAATATATTTAAAACAGAATAATCATGAGAACGGATCAAAAGCAGCTGTGGTTTCACTCACATAGCCTTTGAAAGTTTCTCACACATGTCACTTTTAGAATTCAGTAGGGAGAAAGCTTAGTTCTGGTTCCCCCTGATAAAATCAGGGGTTTTCCTCTGTTATGTTTGACAAACAAAAATTATTTGACAGGAAGCTGGAGTTTAAAATGGAAAATGACAATTTTGAAAGACTAGCATTTTACACAGATGAACACAGGAAAAGACACAGGTGCTTTCACATTTTTTCATTGTGCAAAGTGTGTGACGTGACATTTCTCAGACTTGAACAGTAAGTAGGGATAAGTAAAGGATGGTGCAATAGAAAAATCACAGGTTTACCCCCTAACACATATGAAAAGTAGGATCGATGAAATTTTGGCTCCGTAAAACAATTCAATAATCTTAATCAGGTACATTTGAGCTTGAATGACCTTATTATGGGATTTACAAGAGTCTTCGTTAAGCTGGTATTTGTTGGTCAACTGACCATGAATTAAATTAAAAACATGTTTGAATGCAGTTTTAGGGAACAGACATTAAATTGTTTCTGGGTGTTTCTCCTTACATTTATGACTTGTCAAATTATCTAACATTCAAACCTTTTTTTAGTGGTACACTAGAAATTGACCATCTTAAACTGTTATCTGGTGAATGCATTTTCATCTGAAGCCCAATATCCACAAGCAAAGTGCTTTAATCATTAAGGAAACTGGATCATTTGCTCAATCTGAGGTGATGCATTCCTCGATTTTCTCGGTCCAAGTCTATTGAATAATGATTTACAAGTTTAGTTAGCTCGACAGTTAAGGGATGGTTTTATTCCCATAAATACATTTGATGTTTGCCACTTTTTTACCCACAGCTTGCTGCTGAAACACCACTGACATGACAACAACTTATCCCAGGGATGGAGAGCGGCACACGCTTTTGGCAAACTCACCGCCTGTAAGCCGGGAGGGAAGCTGTAGATAATGCAGATACACCCATAGCCTTCATGCCCAGGAAGCTCCAGATCAGGATCTCGCTCTACAATCATGTTACCGTTGGAGGGCTGGTTCCCAATCAGCTGGCCGTATACCAATCGACACACAGGACACGCTTTCTTCACTTTAAAGGCTTGGTCCAGGCAGGAGTGGCAGAAGGAGTGGCCACACCTTTCAAGCGTGGTCTTTTCCACAATGTCCCCCATGCAGATTGAACAAGTATTATTGTCCTCTGCCTCATTGTGAGATGTCATACCAGAGTCCGTGTCCTTCCTCTGGGTTGCCTCGTGGAGCACAGAGCAAGCCTCCTCATCACCGGGCCTCCTGAACCTCTGCTGCTGCCTCTGAGAGCGTCGAGGTTGGGGAGGTGGCGGTTGAAGCAGGTTTCCCTCCCCGTTTGGCTCCAGGAGTCCAACGCAAGGCAGCAGAGCCCTCTTCCTCCTGGGACCACCCTCCTGTTTGCTCATTTCCTTGCGGGCACAGCGGCATAAGTCAATGAAGGCTTTTCGTGTCTCGCTGGAAATGGGTCCATCCATCACCCCAGCACCAGCGTTCCTGGAGCCTTCCACGGGCTGCAGCCTGACGGCGCAGCAGCCCCCCCTCTCTCCTCGCCTAATGATACCAGCACTCATCCCCTGTCTGTGCTGGAAGTCAATGAGCCAGGGCCTTCCAGCTGCAGCCAGGTAATCCCACACCGCCTGTGAAACCAGCACCTCATCACTGCCCTGGCCAGCACGCACACTCATTTCATCAGCGGAAACTGCAGCGGAAGACAACACACAGATTCATCAGCGCAGCACCACATTTGAACAAAGGCATGAAGAAACACCACTTGCTCTAAATGTTGGTTGTTGAAGTTCTCCTAAATGCTGTGCCTCGGTTATTTGTTGCATTTTATTTTTAAATCCGAGTCGGGTGATGTGTTTGTTTGGCTTTTGCCTCTTTTAGATTGCTTGACACAACAAAGCATAAAGGTAAAAGGTGAGATAAAATGGAGAATATATATGTGTGTGCGTGTATACACACACACATAACAGCTGAATTTATTAACATACTGTTATGATTTAATTAGAATTAATTGAGATGACAAGGCGGATGTAAAGTAGATACAACAGCCAATATCGCGGCACTGCCGAGACGCTATCAGCTGTTCACAGATCCAGACTGTAAACAAAGGAAACTAAATCCTGTCAAAGGCGGAAAACATCTCAGTTCAATGACAGCCACACACACACACACGAACACACACAGAGATGCGTTGTTTTAAGGGCTGCGGGGTTACCTTGTGATCCCATAAATTCCTTCAATATCGAATAAAGCTTCCTGTTGAACAGAAAAAGAGAGGCTGAAGGACTGGAACAAACGTTTATCGCGGCTGCTCGACGACGAGACGGCTTAGCCGTTCTCCGCAGCGGCCAAGGCAACACTGCGATTTCGCAACATGAACCCGGACTTTGTAACGTCCCCCGCTAACATACAGCCAAAGTGCCCCCCCACCCCCTCCTTTCGATACCTCACCCTTCTCCGTAGCGAGTCGCCGTCTGACAGGGAGGTTTCGGGTCTGTATTTAAGTTCAAAAGCTCGCTCTCTGTCTCTCTCGGAGGAGGAGGAGGAGAAAGAGGAGGCCTTTGTGGCGTTCCGGTGCAGTTTATACACCAGTGCCTCGTATGCTAGCTGTCAGGACATGATCTCCTGCTCGGGATTAGCTCTCCGACGAGCTTCTCCTCGGCGCCGCCGGCGAATATCCCATAATACAAATTCCGCTCCCGGGTCGCCGGTCTGGCTTCGTGTCCGCCCCCCCTCCTCCTCCTCCTCCTACGTCGTCGTCCCCTCCCTCCGTCCCCTCCCTCCTTCCTCCTCCTCCTCCCCGGGGCTGAATGTCAACTGCCGAGGGCGAAACGTAAACAGCCGCTTATCTGGCCCCGGCGAAGTGTCAGCGGTTGATACGCTCCGTCCGTCTCGTCGTTTCTCCCGAGGCTCCGCTCCTGGCCGCGTCCTCTTCCCACCCCTCCCCGCCCTCCTCCCCCTTCCCGCGAACACGGTCCGCCGAGAGACCGGCCCGGAGAATGTGACCAGGAAGTTCGTCACAGAGGTGACACCATTGGCTGTCAAATGGTGGCTCCTGTTGTTTTGTTTTTTCTGTGAGTCCTTTTTTAAATTTTACTATATATTTCATTTTACGTATTAGGTTTTTTTTTTTTGTCGTGATGAGCAGGTTTCATATCAACGCGACACTCAGCACACACTCATCCATGCGGATCTGCAAATAGAAATGGGGGGGGGGGGGGGGGGGGGACAAAGCAAGGAATTAACGGCCCCAC
>CAAKHD010000773.1:46269-58450 GCA_901007705.1 Fistularia tabacaria
CACACACATTCAATAACGTAGTGAATAAAAATAAAAGGGGGGGGGGGGGGGAGAGACTACAGCAGAGTACTACACGTCTCACTGCATTTCATTTAAAACATTTTTCGATGAACCCTAACGATATGTTTATTTGACCAAAATGGCACTTGTGCGCAGAGCGAGACATATGACCCTCCCCGGGAGCTGAAGCACATGGTTGACCAAACACTCGGATCTCTTCTCTGACATTTCACTTTTGACAATTACAGATTGTTTAAAACTTTTTTTTTGCTCCAAAATGTAGATTGTGATGGATCAGACTCTGTGGAGCCAGTTCTTGATTTCCATTCCCCCCTGCTGAAAGGCGTCAATGTCTGTTTTTTGTTTTTTTGTTTTTTCAGGGCACTTCAATTATCCTATAGTCATGTAATACAACCCCATTGGATTGGCGCCAACGCATTTTTCCACTTTTGAGACTATATGACCTTTTCACATAGTGAAATAAGTCAGTGTTTATGTAGCAGCTGGCACCCGTGAAGTTGCAGTTTCTCAATTCAAGTTCTGTTCTCCCTCCGTGACCATTGCAAAGTAATGGACAAGATTTATCTCTAAAAAAAAAAACAACGAAACACGAATTGTATCCTTTAGTTTGTTGCACTTTTTCTTGCACCCCGTCTAATCTTATGAATGGCATCATTATTTTCTGTCTTTTCAGTGTGCATTTCCTGCATGTTGAAAGGATGCGCTCTGCAGTTTCAGCCTCAGTGCAATGGGGCCAAAGAATTGCATTGCCATGGCAAAGTTTTCCAGCAGTTGGCATCACTGGCCATTTTTTGTTTTGCACTTTTACTGCCAGCTTCAAGGCTTGTTCTCCCCTCGTAATGATTTCTGTCAAGGTTGCCCAGTTATCCTTCTTTACTCTGTTACTACCATTCTCACTCTGTCCTTTCTGCTTTCAAACCCTTTCCTGTGGAAAATGGTGGTGGTAGATTCTCCTTGTCAGATGCGGAGATAAGAGCATGGAGGAGGCTGGACATGACCTAAACACCATTACCACAGACACCAACATGTATGTTTTGCAGCAACCATAACCCAAATTCCCAAATTATGTTGTCTTTGCAGACATTTTTTGCATCTCCATTTTGCTTCTCTGGGTGTCCTTTGTATGAATCGCTTTTCTGTAGCGATGTGTTTTTTTACTTCATTTTTGTAACAAAATGAGTATCAATGCACACTCCTGCTGATAATCCCCTGAGTGGAATGACAGGAACACAGACTTTGCGCTTGAGCACTGGCTGATTAAAGACAGTAAATGTCTTATCCAGCTTACTCCGATATTTCTTTTACCACACAGCCCAACTGTCTGAAGCCTAGGTAATTTAGCTTTGCGGTGTACGTCTAAAAGGGGCTTAATATACTTGTAACTGTCCAGTCCCCCTTTGTCTGCTCCAGTCTCACCATGTTTTTTTTTCACCTTGTTATTGCCTGCAGCAAATGTGCTACCCCATTTCACATTCACAGCAATGATTTCCTTTCTGTTGTAAATTGTCAATTTGTTCCTAAACAGTCCATAAACAGCAGAATGTTTACAAAATATCTATTTTCTACTTTGTTTTGTCCAGTTACCAAAATCACACATTTTAAGATAACCATATTGATGTTTAATTCTGTCAATACAAAGGAAGCAAGTGAATGAAGCAGATGAATTGTTGAGTCGTTTTTTTTTTAAAAGAATGAAAATTGGTCTCGTTTTTAGAAATTTCAACTTCTCTTGTCTGTTAAAAGAGACACGGAGTTGCATTCGCTTACTTGCACACCTGGGGCTTGGACTCTATATGATGGCCAGGTCTGTGATAGCAACGTTTAGGTTATCCTTTCTTCCCTGGATTTGTCCAACACCCAATAATGTGTTTTGGGTCACATTATCGGTTGTAAACTTCAATGTTGATGGACAATTCAGACGTACGCTGTCGATAGTTTGTGTTTGTCTCGATCCAGGCGGAGTCCAATTACAAATCTGGCATGTAGGGAAAGTCAATGCATGAATTAGCTTCACCTGCCAAACAGTGAAATTATTGTTCGGCATCACACTTTTTCTTCACAGAAACAGCTATTTAAATACATGGGTCTTCCTGGGATACTGTGATTTTCCTTCACAGAAGCACAGATCACAACGGCAAAGCAATTCCGTTCTAAGAAATGATGTCACCCCGCTGTTGCAAAATGACCTTAGACTGTGATGTGGGATGCCTATTAATTGCAATTTTTCCTTACCAGCGTGAGTGCTCCACAGAATTATCTGTCAAACGTGCAAAGGGCTAGTCATTTTACAATGGAATGAATTGACAACAAATCCTGAGCAAAACCTCTGCCACATGTTGATCAGGCCTCCGTGTGTGTTTCTTTGGGTTTCCGCGGTCCAAGAGTCCCAACCCCCCTCCACCCCAAGGTGGTGTAACTTCCTTTTACAAAGAGTCAGTGACTAAAGACATTGACAGTTATCAACCAACTTCCTAGCTCTGTTTTAAGACTCCCAAGTGTGTAAGCCCTGTGTAAGGTCAGTGTTGCTATCCACTGGTTTGTCCAGGAGTCAAACATGGGGCACAATTGGGATCTGCACTTTATCCCTCACTCAGTACACCAGACACTGCCTTTAGTATAAAGTGATCACGTTTTCCATCTTTTCTGCGATACAAAGTATAGTTTTCTTTCGGGTTGTCAGCAATGTAAGGGGTAAAAGAAGAGCAGATTACATGCTGCATTGCTTTGAGTTTTTGTAGTGTGTATTTTTTATGCTATTGACTGCGTGCTTTCTGACCTGACCTCTTAATTTTGTATCTTTGAGGGGTGTGCGATATCACCATCCTTAGCTCTTCACAAGCTGTTCAGAAACCTGCTTGTCGAAAGACATTGTGGAATATAGCATTCAGTTGATTTTTATGCGGGTCATTTGGGGTTTTTACTTGAAGCTCTTGTCGTCTAGCTACCTTGGTCATGGCTACTCTACACGTCCATGATCATAGAGATAGCAAGCAGGTAGGACGTGTAGCTGTCCAGGATTTTCACCATCCAGCATTGCTATGTTGTTTTGTTTGGGCAGGTATATCAGTATATATTAGAGGTATGGATGACAAGGACTGTAAGTAACACTGTGGCCTTAAATATAAAAATCCCCTCTTACTGGATTGATATATCAATGAGCAGGCATGTAATCCACCAAACTGAAAATTTTGCATTTGAAATTTAGTAGGATAAGATGGTAGAAATAGCTGATCTTGGATGAGCCTTTGTTTAGGAGAAGAACTTAAGCTCATGGATATGCCTTTGAATGGCTCTAAGATTTTGCAGCGGTAGGATTTGAGCTCAAACACTGCATTTTCATAGGATTTTAGCCACCTAATCCGTAGCTTACATCCTGAAGAGCTTTACGAAAACCAACCTCTGCTCCGCACTGATATAAGGGAAAAATTCATTTAAAGTGTTGCCTCGTTTAAATCTGGAGATGAAATTGACAACTGTGGGACTAATAAAGGATTATCATGCTTTATCTCTCAGATTCAGGGATTCCTCAGGATAATTTGTTGAAAATTGAAAACCTCTTATTTCTATAAAGCCTTGGGGTAGCTGCTGTGCTGCAGAATCAATCAATCCTTGAAGAAGTGAACATGTTTTACTCCAGATTTGATGATACGAACAATTTCCTGCTTTTATTCAGTCCATCAAGAGTGAACCAAGTTGTTTGACTGTGTCACAACGGGAGATTTCTTAGGATCAACCCAGGACTAAAGTTGATGAAGGCCCCTGGACCAGAAAGGGTTCCTCCCAGGATGCCAAATTGTCCTACAAGTAACTTGCACCCTCATTCATAAATGTTTTGATAGGTGCAGTTATATACATCTTAATTCCATACCCATCATAATTCTGGTATTCAAGAAATAGCCTCTAATCTGTCACAACCATAATAGACCTTCAGTATATACCAAAGTGTTAAGTATTGTGAGCTGGTAGTGGCAAACAATGCTAAAGATCAGATTCCTACATCTTTGGACCCTTGGCTGCTTGCTTACAACAAAAACAAATTACTTACGCTCCATAAATACATGGGAATACAAATTCCCACATCTGTAATAGTTTCGCTCAACTATGCTGTTCCAACCTGCTAACCTGTAAACCTTCTTCTTTTGCAATTTCCAGAACAAGACTTCGCTACTTCTCTGAAAGACTGATAATTTGTCAACATCATGGTACAGTCATCTAACCACTCCCCTATGTAACCGGAATATCTAAACATGATCCCCGGCACATTTATTACACCATCAATCTCTGCCCAACAATTTCAGAAGTTGCGTGGCATTCTGAGCATCTGTTGCCAAACCCGCAACCCATTTCCCATTTAGCTCCTCATCTTTGTCTGATAGACCCATTGTTAAAATAGCTCTATCATTAATTGGCAAGCCTGATACAAAAACGACCGCCTCGAAGCGGATTTGACTCCTAATTCCTGGGTCTCCTGCCTATGCTATTCCCAAAGTAATATTAACCAAAGTGCTCTAGGTGCTTTGTTTAGGTTTTTTTTTGGTGTGGGTTGGTTTTCTTTTTCAGGTAGAGTGTTTTGACCTGCGGGGAAAACCATAATAAGCCACACAACATTCAAACTACATACCACTGACCGCCTTTTTTCCTACATTCCTTTCAGCAAAGCTCAGCCTTAATATATGGTTATGATCTCTGATTATAACTATGATTCTCATAAACTAACCATTTCAATTGCTCCATAACTAGAATGCAGGTCCAAAGTCCCATAGTAGGCATATCTTGATTCTTTGGGTATCTGTTTAAGGGGTTGCAATGTACCTTTCTAACTGGCTAACTCTGGCTTTACTAAAAAGAAAAATATAAATTGTCCATATTGGTGTTTAAAATGCAGTAACAGTATAAAATTGTGTTTATTGTCCTGCTGCTTATATGGAGATGGTTCGCAGTGGAAGCAATTCAGGGGTCAATCTAGCTGTCCCTGTCTCCAGTGATGGACTCTATCTCTTCATGGGGACCACAACGTGTTCCCAGGTCAGATGGGATATATAATCCATTCAGCATATTCTGGGTCAACCATCAGGCCTCCTACCAGGTGAAACACTTCTAAATGGAGGCCTCCATATAAAGTGCCCTCAACCATCTCACCTGCCTCCTTTCCACACAAAAGAGCTCTAAGCCAAGCATCCTCTAATTGTGCTCCTCACTTTATATTTAAGGCTTTGACCCACCTCCAAAAGAGGAAACTCATCTAAGCACCTTGAATATAAGACCTCCTATTTCCAATTCAAACCCAGTTTGTGATCGTAGGTAAGAGATGTAACATGAATGAATCTAAATTGAGAACATTGCTTTGTGGCTCAGCTCCTTCTTCACAACGAAAGAGAGATGCAGTCCCTCCATCACAGCAGATGCTGTACCAATCCACGGTCCCATTTCACACTCCATCATCCCCCATCACTCGTGAGCAAACCCCCCGAGAAAATACCATGTATGAAAAATATATGTTTTTCCTGTGTGTCCACTCCTCCTGCTTACCACATTGCAATGTCTCTGGAAGATGGGAGAATATTAGTTTTTGAAGACGTTTAGCTCACTATAAACTCATAAAATCAATTTAGCAATGTCGTAAGATCTGAACTTAAAATAGAGAATAACTTTGATGTGTGTTTTGAATTTTTTTGTTGGATACATTGGATTCTGAATGTGGTTTGGATTTCCCATTGTGGATGATGTCAGAACACATCACTGCATTTTTTTGCTAGAGGGACTGGCAGAGACTAACCTTGCAGTGCTGCTAGATTTGAGAGAGAACATTAGAGAGACAGTGTGTGTCAAAAATAAGTCTTAATTGAGTTTTCATCTGTCAGGTAGTACAAGGGGTTCCATTACCGACCAGCATTATCATTGAAATATAAATCTGGAAAGTCTGTATGTGTGCCTCCAAACTGTAAAGGGAAAGCTTTGATACACAGTGTTGTGGGAAGTTAGGCTTTATGGGGGTTGGCATCAATGGAGTTTCATTACCGCCCCCATCAAGCAACATTCTCCTTTTGTGTTCTGTGCAGTTAAAGCTGTATTTCAAGTCCTACTAGTCATCTGTTTTTCCTCTGCTAGTTTCCTGTTACTGTCCTCTTTAATCTCCATATTTGCTCAGTTCCAACTGCTTTCAAATCTCGCCGTCTTTAACAACTGTTGTTGTTATGTTTTAGCCTCCCCCTCCACGTTGATAAACTGCTTCTGTTCCTTTTTTCTATTTATTCTTTACTGGCATCCTTTGTATCAAATTGGGTCAGAATTGGCCATTACCCGTGTGAAAGCGGCCCTTTCCCCTCATTTATCTTCTCGAATTTAGAAACATTATTTGATAGAAAAGGTTCCGGTGTCCCAAGGGTGTCGAAAGAATGACGCAAAATCACGGCAGACTGCTATGTTGATGCAGTTTGCTTGTTGACTCTTGTGTACTTCCATAACCATGGCATAAAATTGAACTGCACATGCACTCAGACAGTCTGATGATCCTCCACAAAATACCGTTTGATAGTGAGCAACAACAGTATCCCTCAAGACCTTTTTGGATAGATTGATCCATTCGTAAAGACCTGTATACAGTCTGTGAATTTGAACTCTCTATTGCTTTGATTGTCATTGTTTTTCAGCCAAAACAGCATGCCAGACCACAAAAACAGTTTATTTTTTCAGCATAGCTGGATAACTATATTTGTGTCCTATCATAAATATCAAGTGATTGGCTACCACTTGTTTTTGTCACAAACTCCCTGGTGTTTTACCAACTGAAACCAAGAGTGCGCACGCTATGCTAGTTCAAACTCTCCCTCACCCTTAAACCCACAGCTTGCTAAATTTCCTCACCACATTTTTCATGCTTATTTTCTTGCCTAAAAAAGACGAGCACAGCTTTTCCTTCACCGCACACTTTTGCCAAATGACCAGATTCCTTGAAACGATTATAGCACTTTGACTTTTGAATGTGCATGGTATGTGAAAATATTCGAGATATCGTATATGTCTTTGGATTGCACAGTTAGTGCAAAACTCTACAGACTCAATTTTCGTCACGCCACTTGACATTTGACAATTGTCCCAGTTTCACCTGCATCTCACTCATTCCAACACGCATATCCAAAGATCATTACCCGGCAACCACTAAATCTAGATTCTGTTACACATAAAAACCCCTGACACTGACTTGTTACAGTACTTGGCATTTTCTTGCCGCTCCCCACCTGCTCCTCTGTGTCATGTCCCATTGGCAGATTTTCAGGTACTAACACCATTGGATAATACTCTTCTCCAGTTTGTCATCAGATAAATTGAGAAGACCTCATCCCCCCCCTTTCTCGCCAAATCTCTACCACTACCCCTGTTGACACCGACTTTGGGTCAATTTCTTCCCCGACACACGACCCGTACCTATTTGTCGCATTTTTCCCTCCATCTCTCCCGCCAACTGTAACTTTTTCCCTGTGACGGAGTAACAAATTCCAACCGTGCCTTTTTCCGCTGTTGATGGGTTAATGTCGGTTGAGAAAAGATAAACATGTTGCTTTGTTAATTCAATATAGGCAATATTAATTTCCTGGTGATTATCTCATTTAAACCTCTATTTTCAAGTCCATCTCTGAGTAGAACACTGTGGAGGAACGTGTACTTGCAAATTTGGGTAAGCTTGTGATTAACAATTAAACATAGTTTCATCCCGTTTTCTAAAAATGGTCATCACTCTTTAAAAAAAAATTAAGGTCGTTTCAGGCGATGTGCCAGACTCAAGGTTTTGCTGGTACAACAATCTACTAATTCTGGCATTATCCTGAGTGTACCTCAAGTCTCATGTGCTCATTAAATTTGCCAGGGTTACTCAGCTCCTCTTTTGCTTCTTTCACAAGCCTGAATTGCAGAATTGAATTGAAATGAACATAAACAATCTTAATTTCTCAGTTTGTTTCTGCAACAAAAACAATGTATACAGGCCATTTTTACAGCACACATTTTAATATTAAATCCTGGCATGTTACATGCAATACCAGTTTTTTTGATATTGACATTAAGGGCATTTCTGTTTATTAGTATTTCAGGAACTCCAGCAAGCCGGCATATATGTTGCAAGACTACTGGCTAGCCAACAGGGCTGTAACTTTATCTTAATAACTATTTTTGCTATTTTACTATCTACTCAAAGAAGAAAAAGGGCTGTTTAGGCATTTCACCACCCTGCATTATGTTGTGTTGAAATACCATGTTCATAAAGGTATGTCACATTTATTGAACGTGATATTGAAGAGAATACCCACTAAAGAATGACTACAATGGGAAAGTATTTTCTTTTGCATCCTGCCCGCTGGGCACCGTACTCGAGTTTGACACCAGCTCTTTTTAAAATTAAACATTAAAAATTAAAATATAATTTAAGATTTATGCTGGCAGGAGTTCTGCTTGGCGAAACCATCATGTGCGACAGACTGATCGGTCGGTTCTGGTTCTACCGAGCACGTACTTCCACATGCGTGTCAGTGACGCCGCCGTAAGTAATCTGACCTCACGGTGGCGTTCATTCCCTGCGTGGGCACAGCGTGGAGAAAACAGCGCACGCCGTGCACGTCGCTCTATTCTAGAACGCTCCGTCTCATCCGCATCGCGACCCGACGTGCTACGTCAACGTGAGATCACGGAAAACACGCGATGTTTTCCAGGGCTACCATTAAGGTTGTCTGTTGTCAACGTGAAGTGTAACTTAGATGTGTCAGTAATACAGTTACCGGGCGTCACAGTGTTAGTCCAGTGTCTATATAATAATTCAACGAGGGAAATAGCTTGGTAAAAGAGTAAAAAAAAAATGTAAGTAGTGGTTTGTTGTTACTTTAGTCGCCGCAGTTTATTTGTCGCATCGTGTTGTTGCGGAGGTACAGCTATTCCTAGCTAACCTAGCTCGAGCATGAGAGTCGCACTGAGTCACTTGACATGAACGACAACGCCGAGCCAAAAGCACAGAATTATGAAAATTATGAATTGTGAAAGACCAGAGGGCCCATTTGAGCCGACGTTTTTTTTTATATTTAGAGATGCTCCGCCATCCACGTGGAGTTAGATAATGCCAGTCATCACGGCTGCAGGGTACCGTTAGCAGCGCAAAAGCATGGTGTCATCATTAGCTCGTCAGATGGAGCTAACTTAGGTTAACGCCAGTCTGCGGCGTCACTGTCACACAAGTCGATTTCATCCATATAGTGTAATTTTTCCCCTTTCTATCGGTAAAACCATACAGTTTGGCTTTTTGTAATCTATTTGTACTATGTACCATTAGTTTAGCAACTACAACAGGTTGAAGATTACACTTATTCTCAAGTTTTCCAGATTTTTCAGCACAGAGGTTAATTCTGCGAAACTGGAATATGTGTCTTAAAATGAAAAGTCAACCCTCAGCTAGCAAAATCTCGGTCTTCGCCTTTTTAACAACTGCCATTCAACCGTATTTTGTTAGATTGTTTTTTGGGGGGAAGGGGTGATATTGTTTGTTAACATCATCTCCTCTAAATCAGGCACACAGCAACGGCCACGTGGTACGACAGTCGCGATTGTGTTTTCGTGGAGTTCTGTGTTAAGGACAGCAAAGGTGTGCAAGTACAGTTTGAAAAGACCAAGCTAAACTTCAGGTAAATAAGTTAATGCCATGTGGGGGGAAAAATGCACAGGGGCCCCTGATTTTTTTATATGACTCGTATAAATCAAAAATATTTTTTATTTTTGCAGATGATTTATAATTTGATAATTTATCGAATTGTCTTCACTCTGCAGCTGTATCAATGGAAAAGATAATGTCAAGCTGGAGAACACAGTGGAACTTTTTGGGGATATTGACCCCACAGTAAGTTTTTTCACCTGCTCTTTTTAGTCAATTTTATAAAGTCAGTGGAATAAAACTAACTAATATCCATTTCTCACACAGGAGTCCAAACACAGTCGCACAGACATGTGTATTAAGTGTAGTTTACAGAAAGTAGAGGCCGGGAAGAAATGGCCACGACTTACCAAAGACAAGAAAAAGGTAACACTCCCATCTTGTTATTGAAAAAATGAATTTGGCTGAGCAATTTTGTTTTAATGCAAACCATTTGTAGTGTTCAGACATTGGAATGGATCTGTACATGAATGCTTTTTGGTGTCAAAGTGTGATGTGTTTTCCAACAGTGCAACTGGCTCAAAGTAGATTTCAGTAAGTGGGAAGACTGGGAAGATGACTCTTGTGACGAACAGTCGTATTATGACAAATTCTCAGAGGTAAGTTTATCAAATGTGAAGATCCTCTTGTGATTGCTTCAGTGGATTCTGAACATTGTTTATTGTGCCTTGGCCCTCCAGATGATGAACTCTGTTGGAGGGAATGATCTACCTGATTTAGATGATGAGGTATGTTTTTTTTTTTTCATAAACAAAAATCAACTCACTCATCACTGCTGTAATTTTATTATTCTAATGAAGCATCATTAACCAACTTTTTCCTTTTTTTCAGCACGACAGTGATGATGACAGTAAGTATTTTTGAATTTTCTTTTAAGTAGTTGTTAGGCTGATAATTTGCAAGAGTTCAATGATGGGAGGCGGGGTAATGTACTGTACATTCTCAAGTAGATGAGCTAAAGCGACACGGGCTTTAATTCAACTGCTCTTCACATTTTGAGCTGGGAAACAGAAAGAAGTCAAGTCATGATTTTCATTAAGTTTTGCATTGCAAGATGCAAGGTCAAGATTGTAGTCTGGACTTAATCTAAATTCCAAGGAAAATACAGTTTTAGGGTAACTAATTTTGTAAAATAGGATTTCTCTTGTAATATTACACTTAGTCGGGCAAACTGTTAAATATTCTTTAAAATGATGTTGAATTCATCCCTGAGGCTGAGTGTCACTGTTGAGACATTTACTGTTAATGGAAGTTTGTCATCTTTGACGCAATGTTGCTTTCCTTTGTCTTTTATAAAATACTTGGTTTTTGCTGAATTTTTTTTATATTTGTCATTAATTATAGGTAAATTTCAGTGATCTTACTGTTACAGACAAGCTGACTCACAAATATCACGTTTCCAGAGAACTTATGCTGAAATAATGAGTTATTAGAACCACAACAGTCAGCTTATTCCTTCAATAAATGTTTCTATGAAAAGTTCAATCTGTAGTCTAGACTTCTTTCACACATGAGTGATTTTTTTTTTTTTTTTTTGCCCCCCGCACTTGATGAGCATGTACTGCAGGGTCAGGACATGAAGATGGATCTGTAGTCTTTCAACAAGGAGGAACCCAAGTCCTAGAGCATTAAATGAGCCGTTACTGTTCTCTAAGCACTTTTTAATTATATATGGAAGTGTGAATTGTAAATTAAGAGTCCATACAATGTTAAGTCAGCGTTTTTTCAACAACATTCTTCCCCTCTACTAGGGCACTGAATGTGAAGGTCAAAATTTATTACCTAATCTGTTGAATCAAATTATGAAATGGCATTAAATGATTGTAGACCAGATCATCAACAATTTTTTAATATTGCCATCTGATGAACACATCATGTTTAACAAGTTTCAATTAACCTTTGAAGTAAACATGATAAAGGTTTAAAAAAAATTGTGTGCATAAGAATTCCAGAAAGCAATCAAAATTGTAATTGTCCTGAAAACTTTTGAATACATTTTTGTACTCCAAAATCATGACTTCATCATAAAAGTTAATGACATTCCTTTTTTTCCCCCATTGATAGTAACTACTGTCTCATCTTAAACACCATAAGCTAATAACTCACTCATGCAGTTCCTTTTTCCTTTGTCTTTTAGATTTACCTGACCTTGAATCAGTGCCACCGCAGTAGTGAAAGCAGAACACGAGGGGGTTGAAGAAGACGTACATTAGTTAGGACCCACGACGGTGAAGAAAACTAATCTCTTTAGTTTCCAAAGCGAAACCCGTCATGGGAGTCACGTTGAGTGACTTTGGATAGAGATGTGCACAGGGTTCATGGCGACATACAGAGCTGTGCTTTGCTGTTCTGTTCTGCATGGACATTCTGTGTCCGTTCAAATGAAATTGTATTGTTAAATGACTAATGGGACGTGCTGCTGTTTTACGCCTTTTTTTTTTTTTTTTTTTTTTTTTTTTTTTTTGCTGTCGC
>CAAKHD010000773.1:58662-86642 GCA_901007705.1 Fistularia tabacaria
AGCTGTAAAGGTCATATAGATTTGTTTTTTCTTTTTTTTTTTTTTTTTTTTTTTTTTTTTTTTTTGCGATGCAAGATTATATGTTGTGATTTCAGAGAATGCAAAGCAACCTACAATGCCTTTTTATAAGATGGCCTGTTCTTCATGTTTGTATTGTAAACTGCACTTATGTGTTTGTTAAATACGTTTCAGTGTGTACACAAATCTGCAAATATTTAACAGCAAACTTTGATTTTAGACATATCTTGGCTTGTTGAATAAAAAAGCTTGTGCAATTTACAACTTTCAGCGAGTTGTAAAGTCCTTGTACATGCTTGATACTTTGGAACTCCATGTTTTTCTGCCAGTTGTCAAAATGTGGCACTCTGTAGCAAATTAATTTTATTCTCATGAAACCGAGTTCTGATTTGAAGGAAGTAATACAGTGTACTTTTTTTAAGTTTTTCCCAGGCAGTAGGCGTTATAGATGTTTGTTAACCAGAGAACTCCAGAGTCATCCTTCGGAGTGTTGAAAATGCGTAAAACACTTTGTACTCTGGGGGTTTGGTTTGACATTTCTAATAAATCTGGTTCACTGTTGAATATAAGGCTTGAGTGTTGAATCGTTACTTTTTCAGTTCATCTGACTCTGATCCTTTACTGAGGGACTAGAGTATTGACGTAACTACCATCATTAAACAATTAAAAAGAAAATGTGTAAAGTTCAACTAAATACCCATGCTCACTCTTTAATGGGAATAAACTGAATTGTGCTGGTACATTACTGGTGCTACTGTATGACTTTTTTTTTTTTTTTTTTTCCTGGACCCAGAGCACTCTATGCATGCTGAGTCCCAGATGCTTCCATTAGGGTGGGGGTATTGTCTCTCCAATGATTGCACTAATAGATAGCGGTTGTGTATTGTTCCATCAGCTATTGTGTTTTTAAACAAACTATTATGTCAGTGTCCATGCAGGTGGCAAGTATTGCTGCTGTGTTGCATATAATGTGCGCAGTGTTAATTTAGTTTAACTTATTAATTTGTTCCTTTAGGACCCCTTTTTTATTCAGCCTAAATAAAAAAGGGTAACCCCAAATTTTGTAAAGCAGTTTTCAAATGTCAAAATTATCTATAATCTTGTATGATCCAGTAAATACAAGAACAGTAGATAGCAATAGTGCATGTTGAATATACGGATTCCAAAAACTTCATCTGGTATTCAAATTGCAAACTAAGGTTATTAAAAAAATGTATTACTCTTAATAAATACTTTAAAAGTTGACCAAGGTGATAAATCCCCATCTTAAGTTGTGGTGCAATGCAATTGTAGCATGTCGTTGCCCTCATCATCATGCACTGTATCATAATGATGTTAGGATTCAACAGTGATCAAGGCCCCCATGCTTCTTACTTTTAAATTTTAAGTCAATCGTCTTCTGTAACTGCATGCAAAGTGTCCGGGCCACAGTTTGTACACGGGTGTGAGATGTTTTGGGGCATCACATTATTATGTATGTGTCAGCAGTCTCCACCCAGGGAACAGAAAAATACAATGCAAGCACCTTTTAAACACCCTCCCTGTAAAACTGTGGGCTTAAAGCCACAAAAGGTGGCTTACCATCGATGGAGGGAGTCATGAGAGGAACACAGTACTCATCACAATGGAGATGCACAAACTAATAAACTTGGGATCAGACCAACACCATATATCGTGGAAAAAAAAATTGAAATAAAAAAAAATATATATATACACACATATGATTATAACCCCAACTCTAAAAAGGTTGGGACGCTGTGTGAAATGTAAATAAAAACAATGCGATGACTTGAAAAGTCTCACAAACCCATATTTTATTCCCAGCAGAACATAAGCAATGTTTAGGATGCTGAAACAGACATTTTAACTAATTCATGGAAAATGTTCACTAGTTTTAAATATGATGTCAGCAACACAACTGAATAAAGTTTGAGCAAGACGATGTCTACCATTGTGTTGCATCCCCTCTTTCCTTAACAACTGCCTGCGTATGTCTGGGAAGTGAAGAGAACAGTTGCTGGATTTTAGGAGAGGAATGTTTTCCCATTCCTGTCTGATGCAGGATTGTAACCGCTCAACAGTCCAGTGCCTTTGTTGCCGGATTTTTCGTTTCATGATTCGCCAAATGTTTTCTATTGGTGAAAGGTCTGGACGGATAGCAGGCCAGTTAAACACCCGAACTCTTCTCCCGCGAAGCCATGCTGTTGTGATGGATGCAGTATGTGGTTAAGCGTTAACAAGGCAAAATATGCAAGGCTTTCCCTGAAAGCAACGTTGTGTAGATGCTTTAAAACCTCCAGCTCTTTTCAGCATTGATGGTGCTTTCACAGATGTATAAGCTACCCAGACCATAGGCACTAATGCGACCCCATACCATCAGGGCTGATAACAATCTGGATGGCCCCTCTCCTCTTTATCCTTGTCAGGAAGCGGCACCCATGGCTTCTAAAAATAATTTTAAATTTTGATTCATCTGTCCAATGAGCAATTTTCAAAATAAGGCAGAGACGTTTCTGGATCGTGTTCATAAATGCCTTGTTCTTTGCATGATAAAACTCAACTGCATTTGTAGATTGCACGGTGAGCCATGTTCACTGACAGCGATTTGTGGAAGTGTTCCAGAGCCAACGCAGTGATTTCCGGAAGAGAATCACACCTGGTTTCAATGCAGTGTCGCCTCGGGGCCCGAAGATCGCTATCGTCCAGTTTTGACCTTTAGCCTTGTCCCTCGTGCACAGATATTCCTCCTCATTCTCTGAATCTTTCGATAATATTATACGCCGTGGATGCTGTGATCTTCAACATCTTTACATTGAAGAACACTTATCTGAAATTATTCCCCAATTTGTATATCAGATAGGTGACCTCTGCCCAGCTTCACATCCGAGAGGCTCTGCTTCACTGAAACATTCCCATTATAACCGATCATGTTACTGACCTGTACAAGTTATAAGTTGTGAAAGGCTTCTGTTGTTTTTGATTTGTGCCGATTACTTTTTCCTTCCTCTCGTTGCTCTTTTTTTAACTTTTTCCAGATGTGTTGCTTCCATTGAAGTGAGTCAATATTGTCCGTAAAAGGGTAAAAATGTCTCAGTTTCAACATCTGACATGTTGTTTATGTTTTATTGGGAATAAAATGTTGGTTTATGAGATTCGCAAATCATTGCATTCTGTTTTCATTTACATTTCACACAGAACCCCAACTTGTCTGGAATTGGGGTTGTGCATGTATATATAATCAATTACATGTAGTGCTTTGTTTAAAATGCAGCAATCCCCATGACACTGGTTTTGTTCACTGTTTATGTGAGAATATATATTTTTTAATAAATGTAATCTGTTTGACTGAAGAGTATACAAAATATTGTTTTTATTCAGCCCCTTCCAACATGACCCCTCTGGTGTATCTCCGACTTGTCGGCAAAAGACAAAAAAAAACAAAAAAAAGTCCACTCCAGTCCATGGAAAATGAAAGATTTAACAGTAACATAAGACAAACATCATAGAAAGCAGCAGAAACTGTTACTGCCAGCAATTTGTTTCCGTGCATGAATGAAGAAAACAGTGAGCTCAGCATAATCCTTTCAATGGGCTGCAGCCGTCCCTCCAGCTGCCCTGGTCAGCATGATGCTCCAGTGCTGGAGCTCAATGCTATGCCTGCTCTCCCCTCGTCCTCTCCAACCATGGATTTTCCACCGCTTTATCCAACATGAGCCTCCGGTGCTGCCCATCACACACAATGTAAAACTCTGCCTAATCAGTTCTGCTGCCACAAACTCAATTTGTACCAATTCAGAGCACAAGAAATTGAGAAACCACTGGTACTTTTGTGCTCAAACTGCCATCCAAATGCGGACGAACGCTTGTATGTTGGAGGGGACAGGAAAAAAACTGGGGGAAAGATTTAGTGAAGGCTTATTTCCTACTTTTACAGATATCATAATGGCTGTATATAACAGCTGTCACCCATAATTTAACAGTCTAATATCTACATGAACACTTTATCATTCATGCATCTGAAGGTCCATCCGTTCTCCCACAGGAGCCATCAAGAGTCAGTGGGATTATCTGCCAGCTCCTTCGAACAGGCTCTGAGTGCTATTGTAAAGACAGACACACGAATACAGGACCTCAAGTTTGAAAATCCTGCGGTCACACTGTTGAGCTTATTATGGCGATCGAAAATATTACTGCAACTGCTCCGAAAACTCTTCAGCTGGTTAGGACAAATCCTAAATCTTCAATGAATTTTTCTATTAAATAGCCAACCAAGTCGTGCTTGGGTTCGCTGAACCTTCACTTCGGCACCAGTGTCGTCTTTGGGGCCGACGCCGGGGCCTGGCGAGAGAAGGGTTAAATTATTTTGTTTTGAGTTGTATTATTGTGCGCTGGCCACTCCCCTGGATTTAGCCAGGACACCATCGCCACAGGGTGTTATAAAAAGGGCTGTGAGCTCCCCCTGCCCTGGTAAAGAGGCTGATTGTCTGCAGGACATGCTTAACGTTTGTCTCTCCATGTTCTTCTACTAACAACCAGAGGGGTTGGCACATAGATGCTTAGAGACTGGTGCATTGCTCCACTTAGGAGCTCTCTATGACAGAGACTAGAACTTGGAGGGCAGAACAGCAGATAACTGAGTTACATGTCGCGTAGTTCATGTCCTCTTGCAATTTGCTTTAGCAAAACTGTTTGACAAATTTTTTTTCTTGTCCTTTGTTTTTTTTTTTTTCACCCGACAAGCGTCTCGAAAAGAGTTGGTATTCTGAGGGAATACATCGATTTTTAGTCGATTAGTTAGTTTTTCTGTTCATCCCTCCATCGATCTTTGCCACCATGTGGGAGTTTCGGTCAATGTCTTTCTGGCGGGCCGTGTTTGCCGAATTCTACGGCACCATGTTCTTTGTATTCTTTGGGCTGGGGGCAGCCCTACGCTGGACCACTGGGCCCCACAACGTTCTGCACGTGGCCTTTTGCTTTGGGCTGGCTGCTGCCACTCTCATCCAATCCATCGGTCATATCAGTGGAGGACACATCAACCCAGCGGTAACCTTCGCCTACCTAATCGGCTCTCAGATGTCCCTGTTCCGAGCTTTCTTCTATATTATAGCCCAGTGTCTCGGAGCCCTGGCTGGTGCTGCCGTGCTCTATGGCGTCACACCCAGCAACATGAGGGGAAACCTGGCTCTCAACACAGTAAGGCCACCTGCTTTTCCCTAATGAATAGCTTTAATAGTATTCTCTTTTGCGACATCGCTGCAGTCACATTGAATATTTCAAACAAGAAGTCAACAATCTCAGCACAAAGCAATGAGTCTTTGTAAACAGAACTGAAACGTCATTCAAAGTGGTTGCAATTGCTTTGTGTTCCAGCTGCAGCCTGGCATCAGCCTTGGCATGGCCACCACCATGGAAGTGTTCCTCACCCTGCAGCTTGTCGTCTGCATCTTTGCTGTGACAGATGAGAGGCGCAACGGACGCCTGGGATCCGCCGCTCTGGCTATTGGTTTTTCGGTGCTGATGGGGCATCTCCTCGGGGTAAGAGCCAACCACGCCGTCGTGGTCCTGAGCAGGTCTCAGTTCAGGACACGCTGGTCCACTCTTGAACCTCTAACTGCTCGCTTCTCGCCCGTCTTTGCACCTAGATGTACTACACTGGAGCAGGAATGAACCCAGCAAGGTCATTCGCGCCAGCTGTCTTGGTTAAGAATTTTGTCAACCACTGGGTAAGATGATGAAATCCTCACGACCTCCAAAATCGCTCATAACTCTTGAATGCCACAACAATGGGAAATGTTGAAACCCCTCTGTTTTTGCAACCACAGGTGTACTGGGTGGGACCCATGATAGGCGGCGCCATGGGTGCTCTGCTGTACGACTTCATGCTCTTCCCACGCATGCGTGGCCTCTCCGAGAGGCTTGCCACACTGAAGGGCATCCGGCCCCCTGAGGCTGAGGGCCAGCAGGAGACCAGGGGAGAGCCCATCGAGCTCAAGACACAGGCCCTATAAGCCTGGTGAAGAAGATTGGCTTTCTGACCCCGTTCCTCACTCTGCACCCTCAGTTCATGGTCCATCCTCAGCCCACTCAGCGTTTCTGCACACTTACCTCTTTCCCACCTCCACACATGCTAACAAAGATTCTGAATATCTTGATAATCCTTGTTCTGCATCCAGAACCGGGCTTGCTGAATCACAATGAAGGGGTTCTCAAATCCCTGACCATCTCGCCTACTTCCCCTTCTACCCAGCTCTCCTCTCCCTTGTACTGCAGGACAATGAAGAAGGGTTAGAGGAAATCTTGCCACTGAAGGAAGCACCCCGTGTCTTGTGGTGTGCGTGTGTGGGGGGGATGGGGGTGGGGCTGGGGCAGTTTTCCTGGCTGACCAGGTGGCTCTAACTGCTCAGGACAGGGTCCCTCTATCATTTCTTTTCCCTCTTTCTGTTTTTCTCCTTATTTTCTAGTCTGCTAGGAGTGAAGCTACAGTAGAGCAGTGGACTTCTGCATGCTTTTCCATTTTGATCCAGTGTGATCTCGCCATTTGTTTTGTTTTTGTTCAAGGAACCTTGGGTATATTACATGTACGTAATATAATTCACCAGTATTTATTTAGTTCATATTCTTTTTTTTTTCTTTCTTTTTTTAGCTACATGCGCGTGTTTGAGTGTGTGTGTGTGTGTGTGTGTGCGTGCGTGCGTGCGTGCGTGCGTGCGAGAGGAGAGAGTGCGTGAGCGAGTGAGAGAGAGTAAGCATTTCGTGTGCTTGTGTATGCTTGTGTGCTTGTTTTCATTCTTAACTTTCAATTGCCGCAATCCTTTGTCCGTGTTATGATTTTACAAGAAATATCATATCAGCTTATTTTAGGGAAAGATACTGCCCTCAGTGATGCTATAGAAGTTGGTTTGATTTTCACACGGAATCCCACTTTTCATAGCAGATGGAAAATAATCCGCGTTTTCAGTCAATTCTTAAAGCTAAAACCTGTGTTTCACCTCGTGAAGCAAACTTTCGTATTCTAATAATACAAACGCAAAATGTTCAGCCTTCAGTGAAGTTCCAATATGGGTAGTATCGCCCCAAATTTTTTACACATTGCTTTTTATAGCAAATCTGCAGGGTTATTTTATTTTATTTTTTAAAAGATTCTTTGAATCCTAATGGGATAACTCACACGGTATTTTTGTTGGGATCAATCTTACAATTAATTTCAGACATGACTTTTGTCCTGGAAGCTTTGCTTTTAGAGCAGTGCTTATTAAACATTCATGTACAGGTGTGTTAATAGTTGGTTTGCTTTTAATTCTGTGTGTCTGCCTTGGAAAAAGAAAGAGAGCAAATCTGATAAGCTTTAAAGAAGAACAAGCTTTCCTATTTGACTTGTGTTGTTTGACACGACTGAAGAGTCCTTGTTACTCAAGGTTAGAAATCAAAGATTGCATGAGGTGTGGTGGCTTCTCGCTGGTGTTGGCAGACACCTGGTGCCTTCTCTTTTTCTACGCTGAGCTGGCTGGCTCTTTAGGAGTGAGATCGTTTCATTGGACATGCCTCTCCACAATATTTGGGATAAAAGAGAGGGTCACAGTGAGGCAACTGAAATCTTTAGTGTGTTTGTACAACTTTATTTACATTCACTCCGCACGAGAGAGAATGACCTCTGAAGCTGACGCTCTGCATTGGTCTGGTGTCCCCTTCTCTCATCCATCCCTCCTTCATTCACCCTACCTCCTCCCTTTATTTATGTAGCGGCCGCACTGTTCTGCTCTAATGAGGGGGCATCAAAAGCTGCTGGGATGGAGGGAGGGGGACGAGGCACTGACAGAAGTTCACATTTTGACATTTGCCAGAGCTGTTACCGAACCAGACATGTAAGCTGACTCTCTTTCTGCTTCCCTCAGCATAACCTTTTCAGTGTGATTTCCCTGGCAGTGGTTGAGTAGAATTGACATTTTAGCGACATGTTGAAATTTAGAGTTTGTGTTCTAATGGAAAAGCTTTGTGATGTACAGTGTAAAGTTTTCCTTTTTTTTTTAAAAAACAAAAAACAAAAACATTTCATGGTTATTGAAACTAGATGGATAGGAAATACAATAAGCAGGTTATGCAATGTCTCCTCTTTGGCTGATGGATTATGAAAGTGATAACCAATTATGTTACACATCAACATACATTCATTCAATGGACAGCCTTCATGGTACAGGGAATACTTTCCAATCAAATGCAATTGATACATTATTTTTATATGTCAAAAAAAAAATCCTAAAATTCTTATGTTTCCCATTTGTTTTCTTTGTCTGTTTCTTTCGCTTCAGCTTTAGATTAGATACGATACAAAAAGGTGGTTCCAAACGAGAAAGACATTAATCGACATTAAAAAAAGAAGTGTGAGATGAATGCAAGTAATTGCCAGTTTATATGATGAGAACCTCTGTGAAAACTGAACCAATAATCATTTGCAGATCAGACGAGGTTATTTTTTCAATAAACACTGCAATGCTTTTTTTCCCCGGTTTATTCACTTTCAGGATATGCTCCTGTAAATGCAGTGTTCAAATTGCTCTCGCAAGTAACTGTGATATTTGTCATGGTAGAATTCAGAGGGGGTGGCGGAGAGGTATAAAATATTTATTGTAAATACATTTAAAAAAACGTATTTTTGCTATAAGACAGATATTTCTTTGTCACCTTATATGAAAATCAACTATCTGTGGGAAAAAATAATAGCCGATGAGTCGCTGAATGGTTTATTCAAATGACCACGAGATATAAAGCGTTCATTAAATACATCTTGGCACTTATGCACACAAAGCACCAAGGTGCGTAAACAATGTCATTTTTGGTTTAAAATAACTTGAAAAGCCAATTTGCAAAAATCCTACCGGAAGTATTTACAAAGCAGAGATAACATTATTGGATCGCTACCTGCCGATGTTATATCTTTATTTGTCTGTACTGTCTACCATTTTTTAAATTAATTTTTTGTCAATACTTTGAGTGCATCTTGCACAGCGATGCCTATATATAAACCTATAAATTCAAAAATAAGAAGAGAAGGGTAAGCTTTGGAAACACCTCAATCTTTATCTTTATCCCTTTTATCACTGCAATCCCTCCAAACTGAATGTTAAAAAAAAAATGAATTCACCAAACTCAATTTTAAATCCCAGCCAATTTATTCAGCAAATCTTGTAAAAGATTAACAAAAGTAAAAAAAAATATCCTTGGCAAAATAATACAGACTTCCAATGTGTTACTGATAAGCACTCTGCAGCCTATAGACAATAACAAGTGCTATCACTTCTGTAATGAGCATGAAAGTTTGCATTTAGCAAGATATAGCGACTGGCTTCACAAACAATTCGGGTTATACAGAGAAATATGACTCTTATAATACATTAGATTTGGAAATCATCTGGGGAAAAAAAGAAGGTGCCACATTCTGCAATACATTTTGTTACTGAAGAATTACTTGCCACTAAGCAATGATATGCTAGCATTGTGGCTCTCCATATATATAACTTGTGTTTTATAAATAAAACACAGGTTTAGTTCTCGTTTTAGATCCCTCGGTTCAACCTGTACAGTTACAAACATATTTTCTGAAGTGCCGAGAGTAATTCTGTATTTTAGCAACAGAACTAAACAACATTTTTCTTTAAAATGGGGGGTAAGACACAATCTCCTGACAGCAACTCTGCGTCCTCTTCACAATGAAGTTCTTAATAAACTTCTTTTTTTTTTTCCTCGTTGCGCTTGTTCAAGGTGTTCAGTTGTACTGAAACTAAATGAATCCAATAATGAAAAAGAACTTACACAAAATCTGTGGCGCTCTTTTATGATAAGTCGTTAAAGAGGGCGTCACTCTGATGTGCCATTACAGACAACCTGCCGTGACAGGAAGACGTCAAGTTGCCAGATTCCTCAGGAAAAACTCAGAAAAGAGTTTAAGACTTGGTCAATATTGTCATCCGTGGGTCTACAAGAAAGGCACCAATTGGAAATTACAAATTCATAACCCTGTTAGACATCAGTTTGGGGAAACTGGAAAAGAGTCCAATACGAATTTGATCCAATCTATCAACTTACATGTCATCGGGGAAAACCAAAGCAGAGTTTGGGTCGAACTCCACAGCGGGAGAGGCTGTAGTTTCCATTTGGTCTTGCGTGATGGATTCTTGAGGGCTGAAGGGTTGCTGGAACTGCCTGGGAAAAGAAAGAGACTTAAACCACAAAGCAACACTGGACAGATATGATCATGGGATGGCAGTGGGATCTGACTGAACTTTTAATTTATTCAAATCAAGATTCACATGAGGTATTAAAAGTAATCTGTTGCGAAATAGAGCGTGAAAGTTCAAGTAATACTCGCAGAACTCCATCACCCACAGCACTGTATGCTGTGTCAGATTCTCAGCTTGGCTTTGATTTCAACTAGGGGTTGACGGTGTAAGTGGTTTTGAAAGTGTAGAGGTGGTTTTTCGCCCATTGGTGCAACTTTGGAACATTCAGTGACGGCCATATTGTCTGGAAAACCCATGATGTGTGCGACAAAGTTATCAAGGCTATCAAGAGAAATAGCTTTGCAGAAAAAAAGACTGCTGCATCTTTCACGCTAATGACATGGCTTGTAATAAAACTGTAAGACAAATATAACATGAAAAACAGCTGTATTTTGCAAGCTTTGTCCAAGAATGGCAACACAAGCGGCCGGCTATATAACCTCAGCTGAAACCACATTCCAAGAAAAAGACGAGAGCCTTCTCCTCCTTCTCACACACTGGGTTAATAGGGAAGGGAAAAAAAGATCTTTGTCACTCAGACGTCCCTTTCTCAGGGTTTTTTTCAAAAAAAGATATCACTTGAGAAAAGGTTTTGTATTATTTTTTCTACAGCAATATTGGCCAATAAATGTTTGTTGAAAAAAAACAAAAACAAAACTCTGCACTGTGTAAAATATGTCCTGGGAACACAACTTAAGAAAAAAGTTGCTGATTGCCATTCAGGCATCATGCTAACACCACTTATGAGGGATTTATCTTGAAATCTTAGGAATAACTACATAACATATATCACCACTGTCAAACAATCTTAAAAGGACAAGTTAAGATCGGTTTTCAAGCCCTCCTGTCAACGCAATTAAGTCGGTCAAACTCTAATAAACCAGGTCAACAGAGTAAAAAGTTCAGTGTGTAGGATTTGAGACTTACATAGGATAGGTATTGTGGGGGCTTTCAGCGTGAGTTGCCATGAGGGGAACGTGGGGTGCAACAGAGCCAGTTTCCCTGCAAACGCGAACACATTGACAGTTAAAGTTGTGACCTTAATGCGTCGAGTAGCGTGACGGGCAGAGAGTGAATCACAAAACGGAAATGAAAGCACACATTTTCAAAATCCTGATAAAATATCAGCAAGTTTTTGGCATTGCTTTGGTAATATTCACTTCAGCCACAAGAGAGCAGCAGACAAAAAGTCTCACTTTTCCTCCTCTCCATGAGAGAGAGAGAGGGGCTGGGGTAAATCGGAGAGTAGAGCTGAACACCTACGTACATGTTGAAGCCAACAGGACTGCACAGGGACATACTGGCGTCTTGGCTTTCCACCGTGCCAGCTTCCCTGGAAAAGAAAGTGATGGATGAAACTGTGCAATTGGTTTCAAGTGGCACACTAGGAAGATGTATCATACCATTAGATAATACTGTAACACGTACGATGGATTTTTGGGAACATCAGGAATTGAAATACACAGCTTATCTGTCTAAATAGGATGAATATGATTGATTGTGATGTCAGACCTGTGATTTTCTTAGAGTGTCTACCTCAGTTTGATTATCATCACATCATTCTTTTCATCCATACCGCCTGACTCTCTGGGAAATATACATTTTTCCTTACATGCCCACTTTGGTGTGGAGTGTCACAGGGATGTATCCCCCGCTGGGTGATGGCTGTGGCACTTCTTGAAATGAACGTACAACATGTGTGTTATTTGTCTGCTTTCGGGTGTACATAGCAATAAAATACCTCCCATGTGCGCGAGTACAATACCTGAGAAGTATTTTTTGAAAACTTCATGTTTGGGGAAGTTAGGATACAGAAAGGTGATGTGGTTGATGTCTCGGATGCGGTCTCCAAGGCTCCGAATATCAAGGTCTCTCTTTGTAAAGGGTTGGATGTTCTGGATTCTCTGTCCCCCATCTAGTAGAAAAATAAAAGAGAAACCAGCTAAAACGTTTTGTTCCTGTTAAGCCCTTCCAAGATCCCCACAAAAGCAAACAGACTCAAGAATAAAAGATAACAGAATTCTAAAATTTAGATTTTCAACAAAATCTAGAATGACTTTCATTTCCAAAATGCCTGTTTTTGTAATTTATTAGAAAATAAAACAGCAGAGAAAACACACACACACACACACACACACAAATTGTATGATGTATATGATTGGTAATTTGAGAACGAGCCATGATTATTCTGTTGATACATATCACCATGTATCACTAGATTATCTGTTTAAAATAGCCTTGAGCGTATTAATTTATATATTGACATCACAGAAGCTTTAAAGATTTGAGATAGGGAACCTTTGTTTAAACATGTTTCCTGCACATCTACTGTATATTTTATAGATGCTCACTGTGGCAGAATCATAATCCATACTCACTCTCAGAAGCAGACACGTAGGCAATTGTAATGCCTCCAATTTCAGAGTCGCTAAAGCGAAGCAAAAAGGTCCCGTTTGGCCTGTCTTTCAGAATCAAGTGTAGATGCTGCTTCCCAATGAATCCAAATATCAGCCTAATGGAGCAAATACATTGAAAACAATTGCAATTAGGAACAGAGGGTACAGGTTAGTTCATATGAAAGAGAAGGAGTGTCCTTACCCATCACTCCAGTAGGTTCTCAGGTGTTTTTTGGTGAGGTCCATCACACCCTCAAACCACTGCCAGAAAGTGAACAGTCGGCCAGGGAGAACCTCCTATAAGATTGAAATCCGCTCTTAGATGTGTGTGTTCAAGAGTTCGACCATATCAGAGCAAGGGCTCGCACACAAAATGGATGTACCTTGTTAAACTGAGCCCAGGAAACCATCATGTTGCTGAAGTCGTCAGTGAAGTCGGGTTTGTCAAATATTTTCTGAGCCAAGAAGAGTTGGTTGTAGTGGTCAAGGTTGTGGCGTGTCTGTACCTCCGAAGTGAATTTACTGTTAAGGGTGTTGCACATCAGCCTCCAAGGCACACGTTCTGGCACCACGAATGGTACTCTGTCCTAATCACAACAATAGAAAAAGGTTGACATGGTGATAACACTCATTTGTAGCAAGGTACAACAAAATCAAAGTAAATAAGTAGGTAAAAAAAAAACAACACAAAAAAAGAATAATGGACTTTGGGGTTATTCCTACAGTTACTTATTGAACACGAACAGGAGAATCCAACTCATTTTGTCTGTACTGCAATGAAGACAGTATTATGTGTTTCCTTTATGAAATTTGATGTGATATACACTAACTGACTTAATGCAGCCAAAGGGGATCACAAGCCAGTGTCTTTCTGAGCCAGTCCTAAGCCTGAAGAAATGCAGAGGGTTGTGTCAGGAAGGCCAACCAGCATAAAACTTGTGCCAAAACAAAATATGCAAATCAAACCTATGAACCTCATACCGGGATTGGTCCAGGCCCGGGTTAACAACCAGCGCAATTGGTGCTGCTTACAGGGTACCAGTGGAAATTGGACTACTGTAGGTCAAAGAAGGTGATGAGGTATGCGTGTTCGGAAGCAGAGAGAGAAGAGGAAAGGCGAGAGTCTGGGACTGAAAGTAGGGCCTTTGAAAACTGGAACGATGACGGCAAAAGCTACAGTTGGTTAACATGACGCAGAGCAGGAAGGTGTATATACTGTGTCCAGGAGAGCAGGTGGAAAGGTAGTAAGGCTAGACGCTTAGGAGAAGGTTTTAAGTTGTACTATTATGGTACAGACAGAAAGTGAAATGGAGTAGGAGTTATCTTGAATGAGGAGTTTGTTGGGAATGCTCTGAAGGTGAAAAGAGTAGCAGATAGACTTATGAGTCAGAAACTGGAAATTTAAGGTGTGATGCTCAGTGTTGTCAGTGGCTATGCCCCACAGGAGGGATGTGAGTTAAAGGAAAAGGAGAATTTTAGGTGTGAGTTAGATGAAATGATACAGAATATCCCCAGAGGTGTGAGATTGGTTATTGGTGCAGACTTCAATGGACATGTTGGTGCAGGCAATAGAGGTGATGAAGTAGTGATGGGCAGGTTTGGTATCCAGGATAGGAACACAGAGGGACAGATGGTGGTGGACTTTGCAAAAAGGCTGGAAATGGCTGTAGTGAATACTTTTTTTTCCAGAAAAGGCAGGAACATAGGGTAACTTAAAAGAGCTGAGATAGGATCGTGGTTTGTCGGATAAATCTGGTGACAAGAAAGGTGAAGAGGACATAGGCAGAGCAGAAGACAAAGTGGTGGAAGCTGAAAGGGAGAATTGTTGTTTGGTTCCGGGAGATGCAGCACAAAGGAAAGAGGTGTCAAAGACCAAACACAGCGCGTATGATGACTTGTATGCTCGGTTGCACAGTAAGGAGGGAGAGAATGACTTATACAGGTTGACAAAACAGAAAAATAGAGATAGAAAGGATGTACAGCAGGTTTGGGTAATTAAGGATGGAGAAGGAAGTGTATTGACAGATGGTAGAGGAAGGATGGGAAGATGGAAGGAGTACTTTGAAGAGATGGTGAAAATGAAAAAGGAAGGAAGGATAAAAGAGGTGACTATTGTGGACCACAAACTCGCAGAGACTAGTAAAGATGAAGTGGGGAGAGCATTGATTAGGATGAGTGAAGAGTGGAAAGGCAGTTGGTGCTGATGATATACCTGTGGAGGTATGGAAGTGTCTGGGAGAAGCAGCAGTAGACTTTTTGGCTAGGTTATTCAACAGGATTTTAGAGGGCAAGAGGATGTCTGAGGAATGGAGAAGAATTGCGATGGTGACCATTTTTAAGAATAAGGGAGATGTGCAGAAATGCAGCAACTTTAGAGGGATGAAGTTGATGAGCCATACAGTGAAGTTAGAGTTGTGGAAACTAAACTGAGAGCAGTAGTAAGCATTTGTGAGTAGCAGTATGGTTTCATGTCTAGAAAGAATACTACAGATGTAGTACGGCTATTTGCTTTGAGGAGGCTGGTAGAGAGGTACAGAGAAGGTCAGAGGGAGCTGCATTGTGCCTTTGTAGACCTAAAAGCATACAACAGGGTGCAAAGAGATGAACTATGTTATAATATGAGGAAGCCTGGAGTGGCAGAGAAGTATGTTACCCTGGTGCAGGACATGTATGCCAGATGTGAGAGAGTGGTGAGGTGTGCTGTGTGAGGAGTTAAAGGTGGAGTTGGGACTAAATCTGGGATTAGCTCTGAGCCCCTTCTTATTTGCAGTGGTGATGGACAGGCTGAATGATGAGGTTAGACAGAAACCTCCATGGATCATGATGTTTGCAGATGACATTGTGATCTGCAGTGAGAGCAGGGAACAGGTGGGGGAAAATCTAGAAAGGTGGAGGTATGCTCTGGAAAGGAGAGGAATGAAGGTTAGTTACAGCGAAACAGAATATATGTGTGTGAATGAGAGGGACCCAAGTGGAACAGTGAGGCTACAGGGGGTGGAGATTAAGAAGGTGGAGGATTTAAGTACTCATGATCAACGGTCCAGAGCAATGGAGAGTGTAAAAAAGAGATGAAGAAATGGGTTCAAGCAGGTTGGTGCAAGTGGAGAAAAATTGTTGTGAGACTAGCAATGCTGTATTGTCTAGTGACAGTGGCATTGAAGAAAAGACAGGAAGCATAGGTGGAGGAAGCAGAGATGAAGATGCTGAGGTTCTCTTTGTGAGCAACAAGGATGGATGGGAGGCATTTTTTAGCCAGACTGCTTTTCATTTCTATGCCGGGATTCATTTGACCTAGAGAATCTTTAATGTAACCCAGCCGTTACCTGTCTGTTTTGGTGTGTGTGTGTGTGTGTGTGTGTGTGTGTGTGTGTCACCTGTAAGCTTTAGGCTTTCGATGCATACAATTGATTGGGGGGATATCTGCAAAATTTAATTTATCTCACCAATATGTTTAAATGCATCCCCTTAGTGTTATACATCGTGTATGCTCTTTTCTGATCATCTAAGAGGCAACTTAAGAGACAATTTACTTTCTGCCATACTTTATCCTTGATTTTATTTTTTGATCAAAAGATTGATGGCGGCCACTGGTTGCATAATGCAATAACAGTATATGGCATCCAAAAAATCCTCAAATATTAGCTTCAGAACTGCATAGACAAAAACAACAACACATGACAAAAGATAAAGAGAGGAATGATCTACAGGGAAGGAAACAGGAAGTGGGGCAAAGCCAACAAAAAATGGGACACTTACATGTTCTGAAAATGCACAGTCCCATATGATGGTAGCTAGAGCGTTGTTGTCTTGACTCCCGTGGACGATGACAACAAGGGGCAGTGAGATCATCTGCAGAGACATAAATCAATATTGAACCGGTTCTCACTGCTTGATACACAAAGCCATCCAATGAACATCCAGTCTCAGAGGCTTTCTCAAAGGCTTTAGTGTGTTTACTTTCGTGTTTTTAATCTTGTTTTATAGTTACACCTATCAATATATATATATATATATATATATATATATATATATATATATATACACACGCACAGTAAAATTGAAAAATAGACACTCCTGCATTCGTGAGGACTACTGTTACTTTTTATGATAAAAGAAAATTGCATAATCCTTAAAAATATGCAATTGCTCAAAAAAATAATTAAATTGACTTGGGCAACATGATGCATGATTCATTCAAAGATGAGCAATAATAACGGAAAAGGCCAAACTTGTATTCTGTGTGGCGAGTCGCATCCAGTGATAATGATCTCCGTTGTGAATAGGAGGGCAAATTTTTCCTCCGTCACAGACTCTGATCCCTTTCTGTCAGCCCTCTTAATCTTCTTTATGGACTGTCAAATAAAAGAATTAATTTTTATTCCATGACTGTTCTAACATGAATCCAGTCCATGCATTGGAACTGTACATACCATGTTCCTGAAGGTGGCACATGTGGTTTTAGTAGATGCGTTGTGTTCAAGGATTGCTGTGTTATTGATCAGTTCCCCTACATTGTCACTGTGGTTAACACAATAGAAAGAATATTTATTTATTCATTAAATAAAAGCTGTTAAAGTCATCACATCATACTCTTCATAAGTACACAGTCCGACACTGCTACCATTATTGACTTTTACTTTCTTAACTGCACTTGTAAAAGTATATAAACATTTAAAGACTTTAAAACATTAAAACACTTTTAAAATTTACAAATCTGTAATTCAGAGAGAAATTAACATAGAATTCTAAAAAAAAATAACAGTAAAAGATATTTCCAAAACAAACATCCCCAAATATGCGAATCTCATAAAAATGAAAGCAGCTTCTCTGCTGTCTTCGCTCTCTTGCTACTTTCAACATAATCCCGCAGGATGTGTTTCCTGTTCCTTTCAGGGGTCACCATAATGAATCATTTGCCTCTATCTAAATCTATTCTCTGCGTTCTCTTCTCTCACACAAACTAACTTCATGTCCTCAATGTCCTCCATGATTCAGCAGGGTGATGGGAAGTATTTGTTGCGTTTTTGCTGCCCTCTTTCCAAGCGTGCTCGATAGAGCAAATGAGTAATTTCCCAATGATGGGGATTTTAACACCAATGCTTCGAAAGAGTTGCATCGTGATGGTCAGTATGCCAGTGGGATCCATTGCTGTATTATTATGTTTGTTTGGAACAAATGCAATGTATGTTGTATTGTATTTCCTAAAGTCAGGATTGGATCTGGGAAATATATACATCAATCTTGTCTAACCTGGGTGTACTGAGTGCGGCGGCTGATCCCAGTTTCCTGGCCTGCAGTTCATTGATAATTTGCGCCTTTAGCACCACAGGCTTCCCAGGGGCGACTTTTTCCCCAAGAAGATATCTCACAGTGGTGGAGAACTTCGATTGCGTCTTGATAACCTGAGGTGGCTGCATGTCCACAATGAGAGAACTGAGGACAAGATCAGTTATGAGTGATGAATATATTTTTTCTTTAAAAGATATGCAGGAGTACATTATTCATTTCCAATTTTTAAGTAAAAGACAGGGGATGACGTTTACATTTTTCTTAGTTGTTGATGTTACAAATGCTATGATGACATTAACCCATACTACCTTTGAATCACAACCTGTAGAAGTTGCTCGAGCCTTTCTTGTAGCTCAGGTATACGTTCGTTGATTAACATCAGTTCCTGCCTCAACTTTCCATTCACTCCAAGCAGCTGCTCACACCTGACAAGATAAAAGCATCATATGATGTATATATATATATGAATATTATTTGATATAAATGGTGTATAAATTATGGAAAACTGTAAAAATGTTCAATGTCAGGGACAGTGTTGTAAATCAACAAAAGCATTTAACCTCCTGAGACACAATCTCTTGCTTGGTAGGCCTTTTAAATTTCTCTTTACCATTTGGGACCTAATGAGCAGAAATACTAAGAATCATCATTTGACATGAGGTAGTTTATGAGAAAAAAAAAATGATGTCCACACTAAGCCTGATTTTTCATAGAACACAATAAAGTCAACCCAAAACATAATATCCAAGCACTTGGAGGTCAGGTCTAAGGATGTTAAGACTATGAATAAGTTCTTCGATTTTCAACAACATAAACTACTCTGAAGCATGCAGCTCATTTACTGCGATGAGGTATTAAACTGAAAGGAAAGAAGCAAAAAACCTCTAGCATGTGGATAAATGTAATCATGTTACTGTCAAATGTTCTTAATCTTGACAAACCCTATTGTATAATGAAATTCAGTTGTTTTTACATGACAAAGCATAACACAGGAGCTTGCCACCTCACCAGGTCTGCAGGTCATTAAGGTTGTCATCAAAGGGCTGTCCAATGGTGGCTTTGTACTGATCACACCTCCAAGCTTTCAGTCTGTTGAGAAGTCTGGTCTGACACTGGTCAAGACACTCCACACACTCCTGGAGCAACTGGAATCGCTTCTGCAGACATCAACATATGTATTCATGAATATTTATGCAAAAATAATATTACACACCTTGCAGAGGAGCCAAAGGGCCTTGTGACCTTTTAAGTTAAAGTCTTAATAAATTCCCCAATTGGTGGACGTGCAAGTATGCAGCATATGCATGCAGATGAATGAACTTTGCAGCAATGTTTACAACAGTGTGTCTTGCTCACTCCAGCCATGGTGTTCACGTTGTGTTCCATCTGCTGGATGCGATTCTGAAGTTTCTGGACATCTGAAGAGATGGGGTCGAGAAGATTCTGTTGCATTGTCCCTGCGCAAGCAACAAAGAATCTCACATTGACTCTATCCCTACCACACTATCAAAAAACAGTGAGGAAGACTGAACTTGATCTACACAAAAACACAAGTGTATGCTTGTGTTTGTATGTGTGAGTGTGTGCAACCTTGCAAAGACTCATAGTTCTGTCTCTCCCAGTTTAGCTCTTCTTGCAAGTGGTGCATTTTCTGCCGAACGTCCTGGACCTCCAGAACCTTGAGAACCAGGTGGTCCACATCCTGATTGTTGGGCATTGTAGGTTCAACAGTTGCAAACTGTGGATACTGGATATTGGAGTTTGGCATCTGTGGGGTCTACAGACATGATAACAGCACTTAAAATGCAATAAGCATGATGAAACAAAGTAACAGTCTACATTCATTTATTTTTTCAAAATGAATTAAAGTAAAATACAACATGGCTTGAATCGAAAAAAAAAAAAAGTAGTATATACAAAAAAACAAATCACTATAAATTGTAGCTGTTGGAATCATCAGAGCCAGCATTATGCAGTGCTATTGCAATTTTAAATATCGCTACATACTGTGATGTATTACCCTTTTTAGGTTTCAATTTTCTGTCCTGAAAAAAGGTTTCGTCAACAGATTTTATCGACCCAAGTTACAATGCGGTTTGTTCTTCAGACTCCCTAACGTACTGCAGAACATTTTGGTATTTCAGCATACAGACTTGACTGGCTATGATTAAACAGCTGCCAAAAAAGTTGCGTTTGACAGCGCTGGAATGTTTGTCAAACAGCACACAAATGTTGTGATAGGAATACCACAAACACCACAGCTAATTGATTTTAAACCCAGTTCCTTTTCAGAGGCCCAATTTTTTCATCCAGATACTTATTTCAATGCAGGGTTGTCAGAGGACACCTGTTCACTGTGGCTTAAGCATCCCGGTGGAAGTCTTCTGTGTTCATTATAGTGCCAACTGTGAATGATTCAATGATTTTGAAGAAAATACTCCCGCTAGCACACTCCAGGATACTCAAAGGAGGAGACATCCGGTTCTTATTCTGATTATAGCTCAGAAGCAGTGGGAGTCAGTTGTTCTACATGCTGCCAAAGTCAAAATACTTTGTTTATATTATTGTCTTCGGGGAATAACCTTTAAACGACTATTTGCAAAAAACAGCCGTTCCACAAAGGAGCTGGATTTGTGCGAATGAATAAGTAATATTGCTTGGATTTTCAGTTACAGCGATGTGTTGGCTGTAAAACACAGAAGACAGGGAGTGCAATGAGCTTAGATGTATTGCAAACTTCTCCTTTTGCCGGTTGAAGAAATCAGTTTCAGGACTCCCCACTTTTCAAAAATGTAAAAGGGACTCCGGTATTGGTATCAGATTTTTCATTAGGCTGAGAAGCAAAGTCAAACTTGGCAAAGAAGGTGTTTATTAAACATCTTACAGCCCCGAGTAGAGCCCTCTCTTTCCGAAGGGTGTCCCTGACCATCACTGCAAATTGCAGTGGCTGCTTCTGAAATATGGTCTGCGAAATAAACAAAACATGTTTCATTAGTGAAATACACACAGTTGACACAGGCACATGATGACTACTGTAATTTACTATTATAGATTCATAAAGAACACATTTATAATGGAAACAGGCCAGGATTCATGAGGAAGAATGTATACATATACTGACATCGAAGGCGCTCATAGGTTAATCACAAGAGGAAGCTTAGATTTTAATTCTTGACAGGTTACGATTAAGTTTTATCTTAATGTACTTTAAACAACTTTTGAAAGCTTTAACAGTCTATAGGCGGAAACGCCAAACGGTTTTACTCATCAAGCAATATTCCGCATTTGAAATCATGAAAATGTCTCTTGGCTTTGGTTATGTGAGTACTTTGTTTTTACAGCTGCCAGACACTTCTGAGGCACAATATTAAAGAATGCTTTGGAAAACTGGTACTCCTTTGTAGGGATCTGGGAGACAAAAGTCATGGATAAACATACAAGAATAGCATCTACTTATTTAAGTGAATAGCACTGGTTGCTCTGCAGTTGAAACAGCAATTGTTCTTTGAGGCAAGTTGTCAAATGAAAGCATTTCCTCCAGTCAACTCACATGCTTAGCAGGAGAGAGCTTAAGAAAACTGAAACACACTGGAGGCTCAACCTTTAACTTTGTTGAAAATATTTTTGATACTTCTTGAATTTTAAACAGAAGGTGAAACTTGTTCCTACACGATACCGGCCCATCACAACACAGAGGGAATTGTTTAGAAAAAAAAGGTACATTTACTCAGACAAGGGAATTTTCTGCTTGGTTAAATTATCGGCATGTTTACAATTAGATCAAGCACAATGTGTTATTCAAATCTGTCTTGGGATGAAAGGTCTTCCTACCATGTTCCTGCTGATCTGCATCAGCTTCATCTTGTCCACCACATTGGCATTTTGACAAGAAAATGACTGCAGCAACATTATTATGTCATCCAAGAGAGCCCTAGCCTTTCCTTTCTGCTCCGCATTGTCCAGCGTGAAATCCTCCCTGTGAATTAAGGCATAAACAACCCACGATGTAGATTACACACAGATTGTGTAATGTACATTATCTTAAGTCTAGTTTACACCAAGAAAATGGGGAGTGTGAGACCAAGCAAACACAGAGAAGCACGCACACACCAGACATGCAAAGACCTTGATATCAAAACATACTCAAACATGAGCACTATTTTCGGTGTCTAACAGCTATGACGACCAAGGATATCATCATAGCAAAGTAGGAATGTCGGTTGAAATTACAAATGGCATGAAAGAAAAAGACATCGAAAGATCTGGAAAACTAAAGAAGACCACATATTTGGCCTTAATCGCTTTTAAATCTTCAGAGCAGCCGTGCAGAGGAAAGTTAATATTGGGCCAATACAGCAACGTCACTGTTTAAGTAAGTATGAATGTGAACATGAGAGTGTGTGTTTCATACCATCTTTGTTTCTCAATCCAATCCGATAAAAAATGTCGGACTTCGATGGCGAATGTCGTGGCTGGGTAGAGGTCATTGATGGTCTGATCCGGTAGGTACTGTATCAGCTGGCTAACAAGACTCCACTGGGCCATGATCCGTGCTACACCAGTGAAAACAGACATGCTTAACGATCATCAAGATATCATTATGGTTTTAGATTTATCCACTCTGATCAATTTGGACTTGGATTGACCTAAAAATTGACTTTGGCCACCCTTTCCATGTTGCTCATCAGTTTATTCACTCTGTGTTAAATAGTTACAAAACAAAATCTACTGATGTTGCAAGTTATTTACAGGTCTCCTTGGGAGCTGTGCAAAGGTATTTGAGAGGACATGAAGATATTTGGTGTGAGAGAAAGAGGATACAGAGGATTACATGGAGGCAGATGATTGGCTGTGGTCACCACAGAAAAAAGGAAAAGCAGCTGAAGACGAAAAATTTGTGTTTGTGTGTGTGTGTGTATATATATATATATATATATATATATACACACACACACACACACATACATACATACATACATACATACATACATACATACACACATACATACACACATACATACATACATACATACATACACACACATAGTATCAAATGTGATTGCAGCAATTTCAGCATGCTCCTGCTTGTTTAAAGAACACCAAGAAAGTCAATTTAGTAGACTGTTTAAAAACGCGACTGCTTGTTTATTGTGTGTTTGGAACTGACATACTGTCTTGGTGAGCTATAAATTGTCCAGACTACGCAGCTCACCTGGTACAGATCTGCTTTCTGTTCCCGATGTAGTATTTATGCATTTATTTTTGAGAGGCTTTCAAGTCCCTCAGTGATAAAAACAGCGCTGGCCAACAATATTCGGGATTTTGGAACATTCGGAGATCAATGAAAACATTTTTTATCTAACTAAATGTTCCTACTTACCTGGGCGCAGTTTAGTGCATTGTAACGTAAAAATGCAAGCAAATTTATCGTACTAATCCGTAACAATCTTAAAATAGTAACGGTATGCTTGAGGCAACTAGTCTTTGAAAAGTAATATATGCCTTGTCCATCACCTGGGAAGTGAAATCATCTTTTATAACAAAACATATCTCTTCCGAAATCTTCAGAACATTTCCCGAACTATACAGTAAACATGAAGAAGCACTGTTTAAAGTACTGTTTGCATTCTAGAGGTGGGATATAATTTAGCTTGTCTTTGGAAGAAAATGCATAATTGGGATTTTTTGTGCGTCTTAATGTTTTTTTTTTCCTGCAACCAGTTAAATTGTGTGAATTACCACAGAAATTGAAATCTTTCAAATGCTATCTGCAAAATGTGAAAATTAACCTGATTAAGATCTGCAATGTGCGCACATTGATTTTATTAATGACATATTTTTTCGAGTCAGAAAACTGAAATTATAAATATATTTACATATCGTGTATATCAAATGATAATGAATATCAAATGACCCTTGGAATAAGACAATATCTCAATATGGGCTTGTTTTCAACTTGAGCTAAGACAAATGTATTTGAAGAAATCTTAATAATTCCAGCTTTTGTTTTCTAATTTTCTTACAACATACACTGTATGAAATAAACTGTTTGTAACAAATATTCTGTCGTGTTTCTATCAAAAAGTAACAGCCGTGTTTCTATCAAAAGTAACCCAGCAAAAATTAAAATATGAACATAGATGCTATGCCATATAATTTTAAATTGCTGGAAAGTCCGTTTTAAGGCTGGAGGGAGGATGAGTTAAATGGGGCAAGATCAATCTTCACAGTTCAAAAACAACAATGTGATGAACACAATATTTACTTAAAGTATTTGAAATTGCTGAAATGTTTCCTGCTACTTTAGGTCAGCTTCACACCAAACCAGCCGCTGTTTCAAGCGAGCTGAGGAGCGAGGCGTCTTGGGATCCCTCCTGCATCCTCCACACACATTAGAAGAGAGGACAATCATCTCCCTTAATTTGAGGAAACATGACAGATTTGAACCCGAGGTGAATTTTGGCAGAGATCCTGATCCTTTCACACTTCGACTGTAAACAGTAATTGTTATTGCAACACTAAAAGTATGAAACTGACTAAATGGTATTTCCCAACAATCCAATGTGCTCTTTGAGTGGGAATGTGATACATATATGTGATCTTCAGCCAGAAATCTATCCCATTCCCTCTCGAGGTTTATTGAATGCAAGGCTAAATGTGCAACCTAAGATATTTTTCTTCAGGCATTGCTATGAATTACAATATATTATACCTTAAAGCTGGGGTGTCAAACTCATTTTAGCTCAGGGTCCACGTGGACAATCTATTCAAGTGGGCTGGACAAGTAAAATCATGGCATATTAACTACTGTTGATGTACCTATTTGTTCAATTCACTTCTGAAAACTGGCATCTTTTAGCTTCGTGAACAAGATTAATCCTGTTTGTGGGCCTGATACATTCAATGGGCCGGATCGGGCCGTCCTTCAAGGCTTAAAAGGAAGGGAGGGTTGTGTAAGACTGACTGAACGTGCACGGTATCAATAAACGGGCCGACACTTTAAACATTCATATGGGATTATTCCCGTTTAAAGTGACTGAAAATGTGCAAGCCGCTGAAAGTATGTGAGAGCATTGGGAAGCCCAAGTATTTTCTGACACTCGGCAGAGTAAAAAGCTTCTGTCATGTGAGGTCTTGGAGAAGCTGCGCAACATGTGAGGGTGCTGGCAGAATCATTTTCTATGAAGAAGAGTTTACTTTACAGCCTTCTGAGTGATGACAGGATAAATCCAACAGTCATGTCTGAAACAATGGAATGGTTTGCGCAGGAGGCCTGCTCTCTCAACTCAGCATAAAGGTCATCAGAGGTTTTCAAACAATTCAAACCATCATCATGTTGTTTGTAATCATTCAAACTCCGGCTGACTGTATGCAGAGCAACAGTCTGAATACAATTGGGGATCACTTCCAAGTGATAAACACATTGGGCAATGCATACTTCTGTGCCAAATTACATGAATTAATTACATTAATTAACGTTAAGGCTGAGTTCATTTCAGTCATTAAAGAACATAATATATTAACTATCATTACATTCATTCGGATAGCTTAAAATCATTGGCTTGGAGTTATTTCTGATATTTTGTCATTTGAATCCATATAACTAAGATCATAACAGGGGAATACAACACAGCTTAACAGTCATCCAGGCCATGGCTGTTGTATCAAGTTATTAATCACTCAAAGCTTTTAAAGTGGATCTTTAAACTGGATCTCTATGGGAGTGGGTGTGCTAAGTAGCTTAGGGAAACTGAAGGAGGCTGCTCATATGCAATTACTGGAAAGGAAGCACTCTGCATGTCTCCTTTTGGATGAATCTAATCTTATGAAGTAATGTATGAAATAACAAACACTCTCGACCTCTTGCCTTGTTTTGTATTGTATTTTAGGTTCTTCGAGGATATGCAGGTATTGTTCTCACCCTTGTGAGTAAGGATGCATTTTCGGCTTCTTTCTCAAAACATTCTTTTGTCGGACATTCTCTATCTTGACTATAGATCATTAGTCTCGGACAGCAGTAATGTTTACAGCAAATGAAGGGTGTTGCTAGGAAGCAATGACAACAAGGACTATTAAGGGTGTCCTGAGTAGACCTAGCCTATAAACAACCAAAATGGGATACGTGGCCCCAGATCTGTGCATCATGTGCATGGCTGACAGTGACATGAGAAAATGTACAGCAAATGTAAATCAATTTCAGAAGGAGATCTGTCACCAAAGCTGAAGGGTTTGTTCAGTAAGGCAATTAACCGCAGCCTATTTATTTGCAACAACATAGGAGTGTTCTTATAATATTCTATATGATCTTGGGTTCCTGTAATGCTGTGGCATATGCATATAAAAATCTGTATGTGTATAGTCGTCACAAATCACAAATCAAAACAAAACCATTGATGTATTCATACTGAGTACTAGTTTTTCAGCATTGTCAAATTAGACAAACTGATGCATGAGGGTTACACTGTAAGTGCATGTGGTGAAGCTGTAAAATAAAATTATCCTTCTGCAGCCTGCAGCTGATCCATGTCGAGCCCATCATGTGTATTCACTAGAAACACCTATGACTTTGCAGTTTAAATCATTTGGACATCGGTCCTGCTTGAGGGTTACTCCACAATGTTAAAAGAAACTGTATACATTTTGTTTTATTTCAAGTGCAGAAGTATCCATTAAGATGCACATCAGGGCTTTTATGTATGATAATCTGTATTTTCCCATGTTTACCTAAACGACTGTCGCGTCTATAAAAGGGAAATCCTGCTGTGTTTATGCATGGCATATTATTCTTGTGTATCATCCTCACTGGATGCAAACTGTTCGAACAACCCAGGGTTTTTTTGGTTGACTTTCAGTCAGATACACGACACGGCAGTTTTGTCATACAAAAACTAAACGAACAGCGGTAGATGAGCCTGACACGTCCAGGCGAGGAGAGAGGAGTGTCAGTTTTGATAAACACAACATTCACAACACATGACACTGCGTGACAGAACGGGTGACTGACGAACAAAGTAGCTCGTAAATTTTACAATGAACGCAGGTGATCGAGGTCATGAGATAGATCTCACGTTGAAACGACAGTTAATTTCAAGAACCCAAACATCCCGCGATAGTTTGCTCTCAGGACCAGTATCTTAAAAAATGAATCGGTATTAATATTAGACGTTTCTACAGTTTTACGTTTAAAAGGCGCATACTGGTTTAAAAAAAAGTAAACAATTAAATAGTTGTTGAGATTAAAACAAATTGAAATAAATTGTTAAGAAACAGAAAGCGTCCTACCTGTTGAATTTCAAAACATCGAAATTCTCGACTTCCTTCGGCTCTTCCTCCCCTCGAGCCTGCCGAGCGAGTTCACGCGGTGACTCCGACCCTCCGGTTCCCCGTCACCATAACGAACGATTTCAGCGTCTCTCTGCAAGTGGGTGTAATTCTTTCGTTTAGGGATCTTTTTTAGCTATTTGAAGAGACGAAATTTCTGATACGCCACGCAGCAGGGTTGGAGGGGAGCGGCGGGCGGGTTAACATGCCTCACTTCCCGGTTCCCCCGAAGCGAGTGTAAAGGAAACGTTCGCTCAATTTCCTGCCGTCAAGAGGCGCGTCCCGAGACCCGTTGGTGTCGATAAGAGTGTCTCTATTGTTGTTGATGTTGTTTATACACCGGAAAAAAAGTAAGGATATGTACTTTTTTTTTAAAATTGTTCAATGCAGTTACGTTCCACGTCGTTTTTTTTTTCGCGGGCTGCATTAAGTCCGTGGGCGGAGTAATGTATGTTGACTCATTTTCACGAACGCTCACATTTCCAGTAAGTCTTCACTGGCTGGTTGACAGCTGGTCCTCAGGGGGCGGTGTGTGTGTGTGTGTGTATGTATGTATGTTTGTATGTATGTGTGTGTGTGTGTGTGTGTGTGTGTGTGTGTGTCCGCTGACACTCTGAGCTCAAGTCCATCCCAATCCCCCATCCGGAACTCTGCTTGTTTGAAGTCGCCAAAAAGTCGACGT
>CAAKHD010000773.1:86662-98098 GCA_901007705.1 Fistularia tabacaria
ATTTCGAGTTAGTCTCCTCTGGCTGGTTGACAGCTGTGCCTCAGGGGGCGGTGTGTGTGTGTGTGTGTGTGTATGTATGTTTGTATGTATGTGTGTGTGTGTGTCCGCTGACACTCTGAGCTCAAGTCCATCCCAATCCCCCATCCGGAACTCTGCTTGTTTGAAGTCGCCAAAAAGTCGACGTCTCCGGGTGACTTCGCAAATGTGCGTTTTGTCGATCGATCGCCAATCGATTGCACGTATTGGCGATATAACAGCAAACAAACAAAAAACCCAAACAAACCAATGAAGATCGTATCGGCACGGTGGGGGGGCGAACCCGCGCTTCTTGCACGTCCCTCTCATGGGCTGGAAAAAACAGAACAACAAGAACACAGAGCCATTGACGTTAATATAGCCTAGAATATAGCCTGTGTGTGTGTGTGTGTGTGTGTGTGTGTGTGTGTGTGTGTGTGTGTGTGTGTGTGTGTGTGTGTGTGTGTGTGTGTGTGTGTGTGTGTGTGTGTGTGTGTGTGTGTGTGTGTGTGTGTGTGTGTGTGTGTGTGTGTGTGTGTGTGTGTGTGTGCGTATGCGTTTACTTACATGTATTTCTATTCTTTCCCGTGACCCGAAATAACCGATAACGCAGCGAGTGAACCAACACAAAGAGTGTGTATTTATCTTTCTACTGTTTGTGTATGGAATAATATCATGCTTTTATGAACCTTCCCCTGTAAAACTGTAAAAACGCTTTGATTTCAACTGCATTATTGAAGTGACCGCTGTCTGTCATTCTGTTCAAATGTTCTCATCACTACTTTCCTTTCAGATTTATTATTAAGAACTGGAAGTGTCATGTCATGTGTCAGTGGTGGAACATACAATTTTAAGTGTAGTCAAAGTGGAATCCTGCCATAATGCACTCAGAATAAACTCGGATATTTAAATAGGAGGGGGGTTAAACCCAAGCTGATGCCCTGTGAAGTCAGTTTCCTGCTTTGGCCACAGGAGGGAACTGCAGGCCTGCGTGAATCCTGCAAGTCCTTAACAGTGTGAGGGTCTGTTTGAAATTAGGTGCCATCATAGCAAGATGACACATGAGCTAGTGCAGACTACCTAACACAAAGTAAATCTACCTGTGCGAAAAATCCACCCGCTTTGATTCTCCTCTGACATTGCTTAATTCAGCGTCTCTTCTTCCCGATGATGTCTCTGCGATGGTTGTTCTTCAATGGCAGTATTTTATACCCATCTACGCCTATATATTATTTATTTATTTTACCGGGACATTCCACCTGCCAAAGCCAATTTCCTGAAAAATGTGGCTGACCTTTCTCAAACAGAAACAATTCGTCTGCAGTGATTTCCTGCAGGAGATCCGGAGGAGTTTTCATTGTTCGTTGCATTTATTAATTTAATTTAGCTCTTGGATTGATCTACGTACAGATGCTTTCTGATGTCTTTTTCTCATTCGAGGCTGGAAACCACATCCAATCGTAATCTACTTCATCTTAAGAATGTCTCTTCAGAGTTTGTTGCCAGTTACCCGAGCACTCCTCAGTACACAGGCCGATATTTACGATGACAACTAACTCAACACCGTCAAGGAAAGAACCAATAACTAAACCGATGCAATATGGCATTGATTCCATTCATAGAGAAGCACTTTCCATGGGTCATATCTTTACATCACTACTTGCTGCTCCGATGTCAAGGTGAGGAGTCACGAGAATATGTGGTAAGAGTTTGTTCATATAGCAAATTAGCTTTTTCACACTTTCGGTAGCCTGTTATTTGTTCTGAAAACCCATTTCCTTGACTATCATGTCGTGATTGTTGTTTTCTACATTACCACTCTGCACAGGTTTGTTATCATTTTGGGTATCCTCTTAGGAAAAAAGCTCTTACTGCAGGGTTATAACATCTGGAACCAATACAGCTGTGCTGGCTATCTATAGGACCAGGGGCTTGCAGGCTCGGGGCTGGAGGTGCGAGGGGTTGGGCTAGTTGCTGCTTTGGCCCTGGGGGTCCTTGTGTCCCTGACTTCAAAATAGACTTGATTGCTAACAGCTGGCAGTCCTAACTCACCCAGTGTCAGAGCTCTCCTCTGATGTCAACCTTGTCAGTATCAAGGCCCGGACAATGGAAGGCCAGCAGCAAGGAGATAGGGAGCAGAAATGTGTCCATGTGCAATGAGAATCAAAGAATGACCTTATATGAAAGTAATTTCCATAAGTTGAAAGGTTTCATCCATCTACCTACTGTATCTATCTATCCATATGGATTATTGTATCTGATATTAAAATGTTGATTAGCTCATACTGGATAACAAACCTTAAGTTGTTGTTTCCATCATATCCACATGCATTTGACATCAACACACAATATAGAATATATTACATCAGAAGGTAAAAATTCCCTACAAGCATAACTAGGTTTGAGACCAAAAACGGCAATTAATGCAAAATGAAGGTCATCATAGAAATGCAAATGTAATTGGATTCTTATTATTTGAATAAAGTATTTTCAATAATCTGCCGTGTATTTTGAAAAAAGCTTTTATTATATATCACAGAGAGTTCATTGTGACTGAGCAGAGTCTTGTTATTCACTACTAGTGTGAGTAAATGGGACAGCAGCTCATTAGCATCTTTTATTATCCAATTACAAACTCTGTTCGCCTAATTACCTCCAATCAGCAGGGAGAAGAAAATGACTGACTTCCTGGAGGACAGGAATTACGCAAAAAAAAAAAAAAAAAAACATGACAAAGTGTAATCTGTCCACAAGAAAGTGACTCACAGGAAGTCAGACCCAGAAAATATATGTAGCGGTTGGGCATCGTGAGCAATGTCTAAAATGCCCTCGTAGCATGAGCAGTGGGCTGGGGAATCACAGGGCTTGTAACTATTTAAGACCATTGCAAAAATCTAAATCATAAACAAATTAATATTATGTATTAATTAGTTGTTTACTTCTCAAAACATTTTGCACTCTTACTGTGAAATAATTTTGAGAGCAAAGAAATGTGCAACTCCTCATGTTCTTCAGCCAAATTCCACAGGGTCTGTCTGATCAAAGAGAACCTGCAAATTATGTTATTCAGTTTGCGAGAGGAAAAAGATAGGAAATAAATGCTTAACAGCCGCAGAGATGATTATCCTTCATTAAAGGATGAAGGGCAGCCATCTCACAAGGATGAACTTACAACACAACTATGCATCATTGTTAGAGCATTAATTACTCTGTCATCAACACCAGCCGTAGTATTCTGCAGAGAGGCAGTCGAAGAGTAGCTCTGACAGCAGCTCTGTCCTGTAATGAAGGAGGAGTGCTTCCTGTTTTCCTGTTTCCAGCTTTAGCTACACTAATATGTCTTATTAATCAGTATTACTTCTCCCACTTAGTTTAGGGTCTTTGCGAGATGTCAGGAAACTCCAGAAATAGCGTAGGGCAGGCTGCTGGGACACGCTGTTGTTTACAGACAGTGACGGGGATGAAGGACCTCTGTGCTCTTGTGCTGGGTCTGCAGCCTCAGGGGTACGCCAGCACTGCCTCTGTTGCAGTTATGGCTGATGCACCACACGTACAAACATAGTATGAGTGCATACGATGAGACGTAGAGTCACTGCCTGTCTTTCTCTTCATCTCTCTAAAATTTCACCCCGCATGCCCTCTTCGAACACAGCCTCACCCGCTGCAGAAAGGCTTGTTTTTCATTTCTAAAAGCGGCATCCTCGACCCTCCGGACGAGTTTCTTTTTCATTTTGACTTTACTGCTCACAGCGCGGTCAATTTATATTGACCAGTGAGCAAATTCAAAACGCCTTTACCTTAATAAAACAATTTAGCAATCAGTTTGAGTATGTGTGTTGACCTTTACATTGGGGTCAAGCCCGGCGCCCGGCTACATGGGGTAAGCACTAGCACCATGTGAGTGGTGCACTCGGGTCATTTGCAATCCGTCGACTGCTGAGATCACAAAAAAGAACAATAAAGTAAGGAACTCAATGCAATACTGACAAATTCTGTTTAATATTGTATGATACTCTTCTCTTAAAATACAGTCTTTTCTGAGGTAGACCATTACATTTCAAGAACATTATCATCTCCAAAACAGACATCAAAAAGACATGAAATAAATACTTTCATGTACAATATGCCGCAAAAATGAGGTAGAAATTGTTACAGAAATTGTACAATAACCAAGAACAAAGTTACTGTGAAAAAAAATGAAAAATTAAAAGCAGATTTTTGTTGGACAAAGTTGCAGGAATCTCTTGTTAGAAACAATGACAAATCAAAAGGTTATCTATGTACCTCAGAGGGGTCATTATAATTTCATTTCCGTTATTACATGCGGACAATCACTCGCATTGTCCCGACTGTACTGCTCGAGGCAGGGTTTGTTCTGTTTTTTAGTTCGGTTTTCTAAGACAGTGATCAGTATGCACAGCGGGGGTCACTGATTGATCAGGCTGTACGGCATGACTGAAGCCACCAGCTGGAGAGGGAAGGCTGGACTGTGATATAGGGTTGCTGGACATCAATCAGACCACTTCCACTCCGGAGGAATCAGTATAAGGGACGGGGGAGGGGGGGAGAGGATACAGCGCCACATGGTCACTGGAGCTCATGGCCAGGGGCTATCCAATCTAATGAGATTGTATTGGTAGGAGAGAAAAGGAGAAAAAGAATGATGAGGGAGAAAGAAAGAGGCAGGAAAGGGCGGTGGGAAATATTACATCATTCTGTGTATACTTCCTTAGGACCATGGCAACAGTCTAACATGTAGAGCCCCACTACCTGTAGGCTAATGATGAGAATTTTCCTGCTTGTTAAACAAAACTATAGGGTTGGTGGAAAGGAAGTTTTCTCTGGATTGTCTAAATGTCAGGTTCTCAGACAACATGCACACGTGAACAGGAAAATATTTGACTACAAATATTGACAGAAATTATGAGACTTCTTTTTACAAGGCTTTTTTGTTGGTAGTCTTCTCAGACATAATGCGCTGAGAGGTTTCCCGCAAAAGCATATGTATGATTGTGTGTGTGTGTGTGTGTGTGTGTCTGTGTGTTGCATTTACAATTCAAATTATACTTTGCAAACATTATAAAAATGTAATCTACAAACAGGTGTATGCAGAATATGCAAAAACACTAACACAGAGATTCGTAGGCAGTTTGTCCAACAAAAAGATGAATATTTTCTGTTCTACAAAGTTTTTTTTTATGAAGACAATCATCATTCCACCATAAACTACAATGAAAATAAAGGGTAAAAGGACATCAAAGAAAAATTATTTATATATTCATATATAATATTACATGGATTTATGGCATCAAATATCCTTTGAAATACCTGAATTACATTCAATGTTACTCTTGTAGCATATTCAAGTTTCTCTCCCGAGGTAAAAACCCAGCTGCAGTGGGTAAAACAAGACTGTCAGGTTTCTCCTCGCTTCTTTATCTTTAGCTCTGCGCCACTCTCTACTAAGACCCTAAGATTACATACATTCTTTATTTTTTTATTTCTGAGGTAAAGAAATTCTTCCTGAGCATTTTAAACAAGACTACATACTAAGAAAACAAAAGGAGTACGTGAAATAAAAGAAGACACGCTGTCGGAGAAGCTGTGCGCAGGTGGGCTATTTGATGTAGGATTCTCAGGAAAACTGCAGTCAATGAGGAATGTGAACTCGATAAGAAAACTGTATGTGGAAGTCAAGGACATCGATCCAAAAGTAATAAAGCACACAATTCTTACCACTTGATATATTTGTATCGTACCGAGGGTCAGTTCTTTGCAGGTAAAAGTGAAGTACCTTAACTCTGAACAGGTTGAGTTTGACTGCAAGGTTTAACTTGAACTACCGAAAGGCAGTTGTGTAATCTAACATGTTACTTGACTTTTTTTTAAGGGTAGTACAAACTAACTCTTTTGGTTTGATGAGCAGCTACCAAGAGGAATACTTTTTTGTAATATTGAGAACCAGTCTGATTTGAGAAATATCATAGCCAAGCTGATTACACATTTGGTTTGAAATGTTTTTGGTCAAAAAAAAATAAGAAAACAAACAACAAAAACCTGCTGAATTTTGCAGATTCCAAATCCAAAGACTAACTTCAAATTTAAGGTTAATATGGAAGTGGACCGGCAATAAATATGATCCTGAGAGCAGCGGAAAAATGGGGGATTTTCCAAACCCTGATTATCCATCATCTTGGACCAAGTCACCTAGCAACAAGTAATTGATTTTTATCTTTGACTAAGGCTAAACAGGATGTCCGAGAGTATCCAAATAGCTATCTAGTTTCCCATTGGCCAAACGACTAATTCACTACGATGCTTCGCCACGCCAATTCATGATCCTTTCCTTTGGGAAAAAATAACATATTGTGTATATTCATAGTAAAATCAAAACAGCAAACCATGGCATGCTTATGCCAGTAAAGCAACTTTTACAAGCTCTCCAGTATCTTTGAGATTGCCTGACACTTCTGGCCGCATAAATGCTAATAACAAAACAACAACTAAACATTCCCAAGGCTTGCCATGTCAGAGCAACGACGGGGTCACAGGGCAGTCCGAGTGCAGTGACTGGCTGCTTTCTCAGTGGCTGTACATCTTGCTCCACTCTATACAAGTATCCAGTTCTTTCGTGGTAGTGTGTGGGCGCACCTTACAGAGGGCATTCTCAAAGTCTGTGAAGGCAGGGGCTTTGGAGGAAGCGGAGAGGCCATGCATTGCCCCCGTTGGTGCTGAGGCTGAGGAGAGAGCTTGCTGGCTGAGTTGCAATAGCTCCCACACTGAGAAGCCCTCAGTGCGCTGAACCACAGCGTTCATTTCCCTCTCACTAAGGCTGCAGCCCTGAGGTGACAATGCCTGCAGCAACACCTGCCTACGCATGCCCACATCAGGCAGGCCAACGTGATAACGCTTGGCAAAGCTGCGATGGACCACGTCTTGCAGCAGATCTGGTCTGCCAGTGGCACAAACAAGAATCACCTGACCCGTGATCACTTGGGCTTTCTCAAGGGTGGTAAGCAGTGTCTGTCTCAGCCCCTCGTCTTCCATGGCCTCCACCTGGCTAAGCAGTAACACCGATGGTTGCCGTGCCCCTGCCACCTGCAAAAGAGACCCCAGAATGTGCTCTGCCTCAGCTTTTCCTTTGGAGGCAAGCATGGCTCCACTCAAGCGGTAGAAAGATGCCCCGAGCTGTGAAGCCAAAGAACGGGTCAACGTTGTCTTACCCCCTCCTCGGGGGCCAAACAGCAGGACGGTTCTTGGCGGGCGCATCACTGGACTGGGCCTCAACACGGGCCACAGCAGGTCCTCCTCCAGGGCAGCCTTAACATGGGTGAGCCCAGCCAGCTCACCCCAGCCAAGGGCTGGGCTGCAGTCCAATAATTCCCCATTGACAACGTCCAGCATTCTGGGGTCTGGGCTCTTCAGAGTCTCAACAGAAGAAACGCACAGCGGAGGGCGTTTGTGAGCCTGGCCGTGGTGCTGCTGCTGGGTGAATCCTTGCTCTGCCACCGCATTCTCCCCTGTCATGCCTGCTGGAGGGCTGTACTCCCCTGCTGTCCCATACGGCGGTGACATCAAGGGCTGGGAGGAGGGCTTACTAGGCTTAAAGTTCTGTGGATCTGTGCTGCCCGAGCTGCTGAAGCCATTTCCTCGACACTCTGTTTTATCATTCACACTGTAGGGTGAGTTTCCACCAGCCTTCAAGGGGTCATAACAGTACTTTCTATAACGAGAACTGTCCCCACTTTCATCCTCTTCTACACTCATCTCAAATGCTTTTCTTTTAAGTGTCCCTCCAGACTCAGATGTGCCTATGTTGGTGCTCTGGTAATTATAGCTGCCTCCTACCACAGTAGGTCTAGAGGGAACAGGAGTAGGGGCAGGCAAACCTGAGGGGAGGTATGTTGCAGAAGGGTGGCTATAGCTTGCGGCAAGGCTGGTTTGTGGAGGGTATGTGCTGGGGGGGTAGTTATAGACGGGTGCTGTGGGGCTATAGCTGGGTACAAGAGTGGGGGTGGATTGCAGAGTGTGGAGGGAGGCTGGGGGAAGTGCTGCACTTGGTTGTGGACAGTATCCTGAGGAGAGATAGGTGCCATTGTAGCTGGAAGGGTACTCACTGGAACCACTGCAGGAGCTGCTGCCGCTGTAGCCAGAGTCTGAGAGATTACTGTTCACCACCGACACACTACTAATCCCAGGAGGACCAGCGGTTGTAGCTACAACCTTGGAACCTGGCAGGCTATCGTGACCTCCAGGCTGCACTAGGGAATAGGAGCCATCCGTGCTGTGTGTTAGTGGCCAGGGTTCCAGTTCAGTCTTCTGGCCATTAAGGCCCCCAAAGGCCCCTGGCTCCGGGTAGGCTCCCACAGCTGGTGGGCGGTCATATGGTGAGTCCAGCACACCGGAGTACTTCTCAGCATAGCGCTTCAACAAATTGGAAGCCGTGAGGGCAGAGATGTCGTCATTGGCCCAAGCATAGTTGTAGGAACTTCGGCTGCGACCAGAATAGAATTCTGACTTGTGAGCCGGCGAAGAGGTGGTGGAGGAGACGTCCAGGTGCTGCTCAGGCCATTGGCTGAGGGGCTGGGCATGCTCTGGGTTCCAGTGCATCTTTAACAGACCTGAAAAAAAGACAACTGTGATTACAAACATGTCTAAAAAATAGAATATAACACAGTTGCAGGAGAGACAGCATCTGAGAGAATCAGTCTAAATGCTGATCTTCCTGGTCGCCATATGAACATTAAGTAGAGAAGCATTTTCTTCTCTCTTCTTTAGCACTGAAGGAGAGAAAGAGATGATCGTCTTTAGTATCTACAGAAATACTAACCGCACCTTTGGGGTGGCATATTCTCTATGTCACTAAATTGTATCATTCAATCTTTGAGTGTTTCAGTTTCACTAAAACCATTTGTCTTTTGCTATGTTTAAAGCTGCTGTTAAGAGATCAGTTTCACCTTGCGAGAAAAATTTGTTACAGAAAGCCAAATACTACTACCGCTACTACTACTAAGAATAATGATGACAAAGGTGTATGTGTATATTGTGTATATTGTGTATATGTGTATATATACTATATGCAAGTATGGGTATGTGTGTGCATATATGTATGTATACGTGTGTGTGGGCATGTATAGTGACATATGTGCATATGTGTATGCATTTATATGTGTGTATATATCTTTCCTGTTTGTTTTATAATATTTCTGCTGCAACACCCATTCCCCTATGGGGATCAATAAAGTACTATCCTTATCCTTATCCTTAATGATAATAATTATAGTAATAATTATAATGATAAACACAGCACAACAAGTCCAAGGTCATATTGAAATGATTAGATAAACAACGTAGGAAGTATGTTTGAAGAAGAAGAAAGATTCAGGGCAATAATCTTCAATAACTGCTTTCCTCACTGTCTTGTGTGCAGTCACATGTGGTAATAGCCCCCTCCTCTGTATGCAACCAGTGACAAGTACTACAATTACTACCCTTTCTTCATTTTGGAAAGTAATGTATTCCTACGTTGCCATTTAGAATAATGGCAGAAGAGGAGGGGCTCGGGTTTCTGAGGGTGGTAGGGGATGGTAAATAGCCGGCGAGAGGAGAAAGAGAAAGATACTAAAGTGAATGAGTGAAAGCAGCATTTGTTTTGGAGCTTTCCATCTTATGTTGGAGTTGCGATAAGATCCCACTGCTCTACCCTGTACTGCTAGCATCTGCAGGTCTCCCAGAGGAGCTATTGTTATCTCCCTGTGCATGTTGCTCTGAATGCCTGCTCTCTCCACCCTCCACCCCCATTTACCACCCACCAACCCACCCACCATACAGAGCTCCACAGGCCTGGTGGCCGGCTGGACAGAGGGAGGGAGAGGGGCTGGAGGGTGTTTGTGTGTATGTGGACAGTGGTGTTGAGAGTGAGAAAGAAAGAAAGAAAGACAGAGGGGGGTTGGGTTGGGAATTGCAGCATAGTGTGCTATTCATCAGCACACTCTCCCATGGAACATTGGGAAAGTGGAATGTGTGTTCTTCTGGCTGACTTCAGCACTGGTTGAGCTCTGACTGATCAAGGCTACAAAACATCAAGGACATTGCTAGGCTAACAGGGGAAAGGACAGCAGAAAAAACAAAACACTTTGGTCATAGAGAACTCATTTTCTCCGATGTGCCTCACTCCAGTTTCATTATTCTCAATTCGAACATGCAATTGCCTTAGCAGCTCAAAAAATAGCATGTAACGAGTACTGGCCTCGAATTGATCAAATGTGAAAATTCCATATCAAACTAAGCCTGCCACATTTGCAGATATTGGCACATTTCGAAATTGTAGTTCACATGGTCAAAGAATCACACATTTCCCAAGGATTTGCATGGGCCCTTTCTGCACTAGCACTAGCTTGACATTCCACACATAGCTTGGCATTATTGAACTGTCACGATTTACCCTGAGGTGAGGACTACTCCGGCCAGAAAACGGAGAGGTAAAAAAGGAATAAGGCAAAAGCCATCATTACTGGCCACACTGCCTTCCTTTTAGTGGATGCATGATGGTTCATTATTCATGGCTGTCTATGTGTGTGGAGCCAGTCTTCTTATTGCCATTTAAATCAAATCTCAATATCCACAGCCCGTGAGTCTCCTCCTGCGCTCCCTCTCTCAAGCTCACTCCTAAACTTTGGCCTCTTTCTTTACCCTCTTTCCAAACCTCACCATGTGTGTGTGTTTTCAGATTATACCCATTATTTATTCACTCAGATGAGACCAGCAGACCAGATGGCCACTGGATTATCATGTCCTTCATATTCAAATCCACTGCCTTAAGTTCCGAATGACCAAACTAGTTCAAGTACTTCACTAAGCTTCAGTCATCCCATGGTGCCACACACTCACAACAACAACTAATAGAAGGTCGTTGTCAAACTCTCATGTTGCATTTTAGCCAGCATGCTGTGATCACAGAGTCGTCCTCGTCTACGTCCACGTCCATATTTTTGCGATCTGACTTACAGGTCTTTGTCCAGACAGCAGAAACCATATATGTCCTGCAGGCCCTTCCCATATGCAGCCTGACCAGTTTGTGAGCAACCCCAATAATGGGGCTTGTGTGTGTGACAGAGATGGATGAGAGCCCAGGGGAGCTCATAAAATCTGCAGCGGCGAGGGATGGAAAGAGGGAGGGATGGAGGGAGGGGAAAAATGGACAGCAGGCACTACGTCCTCTCCAGGCGGACTGGAGGGGACATTAGAGGACTCAGTGAGGCAAGCAAACTGCTGTCCACTCCATTAACAGAGTAGCACCAATACAGAATGGACCTCTCTCACATAACCCCCCCCCCCCCCCCCCCCACACCACAAACACACGACCCCCCCCCCCCCCCCCAAAAGGCCCCCCCCTGCCCAGCCCAAGAACCCTGAGAAAAT
>CAAKHD010000773.1:98118-123118 GCA_901007705.1 Fistularia tabacaria
GACAGGAGGCCCTTCGGCCCCTCCAGGCGGACTGGGGGGGACATTAGAGGACCCAGGGAGGCAAGCAAACCGCTGTCCCCCCCATTAACAGAGTAGCACCAATACAGAAAGGACCCCCCTCACATAACCCCCCCCCCCCCCATGCGCCAACCGATCAACATGATGGCCAGCTGCCCATACCTGAAGAGGCCATTCACTGTGCAGTCCAAGGATCCTGAGAATTATTACTTGGTAAATGGGGATTTTCTTCCAATATATAATAATTTCTTCGTATACTTTATAAACTTAAGAGTGATAGGCCACCGCTCGGCCCCGATAAACACTGCAGTTTGCCCATCCCAAGCAATTAGATCTTGCCTTCTGCTAGATTGTGGCTTTTTAGAGCAGTCTACATTAAACTGTGTAAGGTCTAATCTACACTTCTGCTTAAATCAGAGCCAACATGTAGATTAATTCACTAGAGGGACAAGAAGATAGCTAAGATTAGAAGTAGGAAATCAGGACAATGTGGATATACTGTCAGCAGTAGCGCAATCATTGGATTAACCTCGATGTATGCCTCAGCCCAAGGACGCTATTGTGAAATATCCACCCACTGATAATATTATTTGAAAATGTCATAATCCAGCTGTAAGTAGTCTAGTATTACAATTTTCACTTGTATAATGAAGGATTTTCGAGCTCCAAAATGATTCAGTCCTGTATAATTTCATTTCAAGCTCCAATTATTTCAACACATCTATCATAATCAAAACAGAAGTGGTTTCTGGATTTGAAAATAAATAAAAGCTTGTATCAAATGCATAAAGGCGTTGATTGTATTCGAAAATGGCAATTTGAATTGAGTGACTTTGGATTATTTATTAACATTTTCAATTTCAGTAAACAACGCTGATATCCTGCCAAGACATATATATATATATGTGTGTGTGTGTGTGTGTGTGTGTGTGTGTGTGTGTGTGTATACATATGTGTCTGTGTGTGTATATATATATATATATATATTTATTTATTTTTTAATTGACATTGACTGTAATAAATATGGATTGCTGTTGGTTGTGCTAAAGTTAAGTGTCTCATTATTTGACAAGGCTGGCTCACTGTTGACCAGTGGCCTTAGCTCCCGGCTAGGACATTGATATGAACCTTGGGTTTAATGAACATTTAACTTCCCACTGTGTGTGTGTGTGTTCGGCCCCAGGAGAGACAGATGTTCCTCTGCTGACCGCCTTACTGTCTGTGCAGCCATTGTGGTGGACAGCCATCTAGCAGACGTGCAAAGCTCGGACAATCCAGTTGGCCCTGAGACAAAGGCTGAAGGATCCTATTGTCAGGGGCCTGTCTAATTATGGAAATCTTATTAATCTATTCTGCAGCAGTCCACTGACAGCTTTTGTGTCAGGCTGGGATTTATTGAGGGACCTGTGTGAGCTGCATCCTATTGAAGGAGCCCACGATGAACAAAGTGGCACAGCTTCCTTCAGCTGAAACTAGCTTTAAGGAGGACCTAAAATTAAAATTAGAGCACTAATGGCCCAGGGGGAGTGCGTTACGTTCATTTGCAATGTCGTACCTCAGATGCTCATGTACGCCATCTACAAAGTCATTTAATCTCCTCTTGGTGAAACTAGAATACCTTTTGGCTAGTAAAGACTGGTAGTACTCGAGTCGGTGTTGTGGTTTCCTATAAAAGACAAATCATTGGTTGAGGTGAAATGTAATCTTGGCAGAAAGCCCAGAGACTGAAGGCTCCAGCGCTTTTTCACAATCCCCCTGAGGTCGCTTTCCCCTTCTCCCTTCCAGGCACTTTTGTTTTACCTGCCCCGAGGAACTCAACGGACACGGGTGCAACAAGCCTTCTGGGAAAGTGCGCTATTAAACTATGCCGTTGTAAACAAGAGCGCAGCGGATCAATCCAAGCAGGCTCTATTCAGGGTGGAACATAACCCCCACCCCACCCCACCCCATCCATCGGCAGCCTTTTTAAGAAAAGCTTCCAACATCTCCAGCTCATCATCACAGACGAACAGTCTTAGTAATGTTGATGTAATATTAATCTATAAATCCTTTAATACTCCTGTCTGTGCTAATGTTATCAATATATTATGAAAACCACTAATAGGACTCGGCATGATGTTGATGCTCTGCAGGTGACGGTGTATTTTAACCTTTTTTTAAATTTCAAATGAATATCTGGATTTTCTGATTGCTTACGGTTCATGTGTCGCCTTCCACTATGAGCTGTCCAGCTAGAGTTAATATTGTACAGCTAGAGTAATTGAATTTTCATAGTCTGGACCAAAAAAAAACTAAATGTGAAATTCTCCCCTCCTAGGTGACAGTAATTAATGACAGGCAATACTTCAACTTCATTTTTTATGTGTAAACACATTAATATTAGCATGGCTGGTAAGAGACCCAAATATAATTCTGGTTTTATTCAATTAATGTAGAGAATTATGCACATCAATATTGATAAGAGGTTCCAGTACCAACATAATTAAAATCCTATTAATACCTATCCCCGCCACCAGCTGAGTCTAAATATAAAAAGGTATTAAAGGTAAGAACTTATCACGGGGAAATGAGGGATTAAAATAACAACAATAATAGCATTTAATTTTTCGAATATGTTTTTCCACAGTCAATACTTGGGTTCTGCTTTAATTTGATTCTGCCAGTGAAAAGACCTTGACTGTAAAGAGTCACTCTTTATATTCAAGGACGTGGATTGTAGTGAAAGAGGTCTCTGCATGAATAGGTTCAAACACAAAATGCTTTCACTTTGTTTTCAAAACGAATGCGCCGATGTCAAATGCCTTTTATGAATGCAGCATCAGCTGCAGTGGCATTTCAATTTTGACATCTCAGACACAGCAATTTTCAAAGAAAAATATGAAATAAATGATTGCAGCCAAGCTCCAGCACAAAACAAGCCCATGGACTGGCAAACTATGACAGACAGGAGGTGGCGATAAAGGTAGTTGCTCTGTATTCATCAAGCACAAGCTGATCAATCTGATAGCGGATGAGATTTCCAATGGTGTGACATGAATATATAGATCGCACTCATTTCCTCTTACATATTTTGATATGCGTATATTTTAGACAAACAGCAGATAAGTGACCTCATGATATGAAGCTCTGAGCTCAGTGCAATATATATATTAGATTCTTAAGGCAGAACATGCTATTTATCGGAGTTTGTCATCTTGGTTTCTCCTTTAAGTCCAGAACCCACTTCAGTCCTCTGTTCTCAAGTTCACCGTGATTTATGACACAAATTTCAAGCAGGACATTCTCACCACACTGCGGCCAGCCTGCCACCGCATAATACTTGGTATGTCATAAAAACACCAATCTGAGAGGCCAGCCACATTTCACAGAGTGGCAGCTGGAGAGGCTGGAAAAATTGTCTCTGGGCGTTTCTCTCATGCTGCCTTAAAAAAATAAAATAAAACACTTTATGAGGCCATGCTCAGTTTGTATCGAAGGTTTGCAGACTGAAAAATGATAACGAATTCTGCAAACCTATTGCGGCGAATAGCCAAAAAGCTTTTCCAAGGAAGTGAGACTTGAGACTTTTCCACACTGCCTTAACACAAATAATGTGGACGACAAACAACAGGGATCATAATTTATAAGCCATGTATAATTGGCTACCGCTAAGGAATATTATTATAATTCTATGCATTAGTCACAGGGCTTCAATCAATCAAAAGAAACACAATTCCTCTCTCCCACTCTGCCTCTCCTTCCCCCTGGCTCATCTGCTCCCTCTTTCATGGTCCTAAAAAGATGTAATAACAGAAGAGTGCGGGAGCGCTGGTTAGGAGTTTTCACACCTGCTGCCCAGAGCACAAGCGGACGCAGCTCTTTTTACACACGCCTCGCTGGTCCAATCCCGGGAAGAAGGAGCACATCTCCTGCAGTGGCATTGAGGGATGTCCCCCGTGTTCTCCCGCTATCGCTGTACCTTCCGCTCGCTGTGGTTGGAGCCATTTGTACTCCATGCTGCCGAGCAGCGGTTTTTGTCCCCTATTTTTTCATCCCCTCGGGGACTGTTTCAGGCCTGCTGTCAGAATGGTTTCCATCTGTGTTTGCAGCGAGCGGTTTTCTTTACGGGTGAAGGACAATATGACAACATAACGCGTGTTTTAACGATAGCTGGAAAAGCAAACATATCTGCATATTAAAGCCCCAGCGCAATAGCAAATGTTGAGGTTAAATGACAATCATTATTAACAGCTAATCAATTAACAGAATTAAACAAGCTTCTCGAAGGGAAAATCTTTAATTTATTGGCAGCAAATAAATATGCAGTCATTAAAAGTTGTTCTGCAGAGATGAATCTAAACTGTGTGATGGCATTTGTTGAACATTGATTAATTGACATTGAATAAATTAACGTGTTTAGAATTGCTAATGACAGTGGAGCAAGAAAAAGCAAAGTCCCATCTGAGAGTATGCTCATTTTACAGCCTCTTTTTCACGGCGCTCTCCAAAACTAGAAAGCCTACGGAATAATTGCTGGATGTGTCACTTCATGCTTGTAATTTTAGAAACAACTCCCCCATCCCCCTTGCCTGCTAACGCATGTCCACAAATGGCAGAAACCCGTCCACTCCCCCCTCTCCTTAAAGAAAAACAGGGTCCCTATTTTCTGTGACTGCGGGCTGGCTTTAGGTCATTGTGTCCACTAATATATCAAAGAACAGCTGTCCTAAGGCTCCGCTATGACCAGTCCCCACTTCCATCTGTCTTGCTCACCCTATCTCTGCGGTATCTCCCCATTTTCAGCCCTATCTTTTCGTTGCAATTATCTTCTTTTCTTATTCTCTCTCTCTCTGTCTCTCTCTATCTCTATCTCTCTCTCTCCGCCTCCCGTAGTTCTACCATTCCCGGTGAGCATTTAGGGGACTGGGTTGGACATTCCAGCCCAGCCCTCTCAGCAGACACTCTCGCCTGTGGAATTTATTGTTTTATGCTATATATTATATCGCGATAGATACACATAATAATGAAAGCACAATTCAGTCCCATTAGTGGCGATGCATTTTATGATCACTGCAATACAAACACCTAATGGCATAATGATGAAAGTATGTTATTCCTCAAGTGCGGTCATTTAGTAATTAGCTGTACTGGTGTGAGAAAGATGCCTCATTGTCAAGCTCTAAATCCTGCTGCCTCAGGAATCCAGTGAAGTGCTCCCATCCAAAGGAACCTCACCACCCTGGTTCTTAATTGGGCCCTTAACAGGAGCAGGGGTCTCCTTAATGAGCTGATGAACCCTCGACGAGACAGAGCACAGGGTCGGTGGACTCACAGGGCCCTGGGTCCCTAACCTCCTTTTTTGAGGAAAGAGCTGCATGCAGGCATACACACATGCACACAGAGACTGGGGGCTAATTAGAGCCCATTCAAACGCTACACTAATGATCCCATCTCTTATTCACACACACTTTAGCAGACTGTGTGTTTACTCAAGGGCCTCACAGGCCCCTCCAATGCAACACTCATACCGTTGTGTCTACAATGGGGATAGACGATGGTGCGGCCCTCCAACCTGCTCCTTCAGGGGCCTCCATGAGATTCACTTCTTTTTTTTCTATGCAAACTATTCCATGACTCGAGCGGAGTCATTCACAAAGACACTTGCAGCGAATATATAAACAGAGCCAAAGAGAGAATGGAGAGTGAGAGAGAGGTCAGTTAGAGGAGAGTTATAAAAACTGCCAGATCTGGAGTCCTTGGTGTAGTTATTCATTTTGCATGTGTGTGTGTGTGTGTGTGTGTGTGTGTGTGTGTGTGTGTGTGTGTGTGTGTGTGCGTGAGACAGAGAGAGTGGGTGTGTGTATGTGTGTGTATGCTGTTTTAAAAGAAAAAGTATCACTACACCAGCAGGGGCCCCCAGCAACAAGAGTTAGGGCACTCCTGGGTTGGTGGCCTGGGACTGATTTAAGAGTGTGTTTGAAGTGCAGATTACAGATTCTTTGCACCAAATCCCTCCAGGAGTATCCATGGCCCCTGGAATCTCTCTCAGGTTTCTTCTCAGGTCCACTCATGGCTGCTTGCCCCAGCTTGAAGTCCTCTGGACTGACCAGAGAGCAGGACAGCGGCCGGACACGTCATGAAAAGGTTAGATACAAGCGCACGCACTCGCCACATCTACATATCGGAGTACTAAGAAACGGTCACGATAAAAACGGCGGAAGCGTCTCAGCAGGTGAACCCCGACTATGTGTCACCATGTGCGCATCTGTACGACGCTCTGCAATGTAGCAGGCCAGAAATGGCAACTGCATGAATCTGAAGAAGGGTAAAGAAGTGGGAAACCTCTACATTCTCATAAAGGGGAATTCCAGCATAGAGGTGAGAGTCTTCACATGTCCTGCATATGTACAGGGTCCCTCTCAGCTAGATTTGAGCTCGGCTGAATCATGACTACGGCCTCAAACCGAGAGACGGGGAGCTGCACAGTCACAACCCGGTGCAGCAGTGTGTTTGTGTGCCACCAGTCTGAGAGTAAACAGTGCGGCTACCTAACACTGCCCTGTGTGTTCATACGATCGCTCTGTCCACATGGACATGCACATGCACATGCACATGCACACGCACAGACAGACACACACAGACAGACACACACACACACACACACACACACACACACACACACACACACTGGCCCGCTGTTTGGAGACAAATCCGAACCTGCAAATGTGCCGGAGACCTGAGCTACGCCGTACGTGAGGTGAAAAAAAAACATCAAAAAATTGGATGCAGCAGATGAAAACCAGGAAAACCGCCGCTGTTCTGCCCCGATCAAAGACGCAAACCAGACACAAAGGCTACTGCACAGTGTCATGAAAGCTTCCCGAGAGGGAATGGCAGACTGTGTGCACGCTCTAAAGGCATGCAAAGTATTCCACCAGCAGTTTGTGACATTCTTTGACTTGCTGTCCACTCCGGCAGCAGGGAGTGTGTTCGGTCAATATGGACTGGAAGGGTGCAGGGAGTTAATGGAACAACCAGTAAAACAAGCCTTGATGGGAAACAGCGTAAGCATGTATCCATGTCCTCGTGATTTATTGGTCCATCTGTGTTATTTGAGCAACCCCGGCCTAATTTGATACCTAATCATCGTTGTATTTGAAAAAAAATGAAATAAATAAAACTGAAAAATAATGCTTTGGTGACCTGAGACAAAATTAAGGAGGAGCAACAAAAACCAAATGCGTCATGTTCGCTCCCAAACATTTGCTCATGTCACTTGAATCAATCGTTTTTACCTGTTTTCGAGACACACCTGTACACTTTTCACACACAGCTGCTTTTTTTTTTAATCTCCAACTTGTAAATCTCATTAATTAAGCAACCGTTTATTTCTGCCCCATGTCTTGTAAACGACATGCCAGTAATTCACCCCCTGAGGTGAGTTATAGAAAAAAAAGTAGGGAGGGGGGGCGGCTCTTGAGGCCACGGCCAATGAAAGCAGTCCCATGCTGGCTGGCAAACAATACTGTTTTGGAGAGCTAGTACAGTGGACTCAAATGAAACAAGACGGGAGGGTGAGGGGTTGATTGGGGGATATTGTACATGTCAGTTATGAGGTCAGTGCTGAAGGGAGAGAAGAGAGAGAGACAGGAAAAAGGAAGCCAGTGAGTTCGGGGTTAAGTCTTGAAATGTCTTGGTAAAGAGACACTGGCTGGACGCAGGGGTTCCTGCTGCTTAAACCATCAGCCTGCCTCTGTCCCTCCTCCTTCCCCCATCTATATCTTCTGCCTGGTGATGACACATTCAGACAGGGCCAGTGCCGGAGGTTTAGTATTTCCACAAACACAAGGCAAGAAGAAAAGAAAAAAAACCTGTGTTTCTGCAAAGAACATTGCACATTTTTCATTTTTATTTGCAAACTACAGGACACGGTGTCCACTCTGCTTATTTTTGGAGAGGGGGTGATTGATTCAGGCAAAGTCCAACTAAAGCCAAGTACAGCTGTCTAGTTTGCATGCAATAGGGTCGAGAGAAAGAATGGTGCAAAGTACTCACTATAGGGGACAATAGGACTCAGCATTCTGTGGAGCTGGTCTCAGTAAAGAGGAATGCTGTTTTGTGAATGCCAGCTACGGTTAGCGTCCGCTTGGCTGTAGTCCATCACTGGCATGAGCTTGCGTTGACAACAGAACGGCCCTGAGCGAGAGAGAGAGAGAGAGTTGAAACAGTTACAGGCTGCTGCACAATGTTTGAACAAACACTCACATGTCAAGTAGCCCGTTCACACACACAAGCTCAATGCAACGACGACCGCGGCAGGATTCACCGGGAGCGTCGGAATTACCGAACGACCTGAGAACCGCTTAAATATGGAGAAAAAAAAAGTATGCGCACTCACATACAAATTGACACACAGAGGGGTATTCATTATAGTCAGGCATTAAGCTGATTGTGAAGCTGCGTCCCGCCTCTAAAGAAGGCTTTCTAAATCTGCCTCACAAAAAGGCTCGTGCATACCATTGCTCTGTGCACTGAGGCAATAAAGACTGCATTCTTTGGACACCGAACACTTATAGAGAGCTGCAAAAAAATCCTGGTGAATTTTTTTGTTTTTCCTCATAAGACTGAAGTTGCACTTCTTTTATTCTGTCAATTGTATTGCAGTACCACTGTCACAAGCGATCTAAACCGTAAACTGCAAAGCGTACAAAGTAAGAACCAGTCCAGCTCACTAATATTAGGTTTAAAAAGAAAAACAATGCGAACGGGAAATTTCAAGTCCATTTCAACTTTGATATGTGATAACATGACATTTTTAATCGTGCAGAATAAACACAGTCCAAATCCGCTGCTCTCAGTTGTGTTTACTGTGAAAAGAGGCACCGACAAACGCAATGAAAATTAAAAATTGTCTTCAATGAAAATGTCAATTTATTTCTCATTAAAACCAACATTAGGTGAAATCAATGTATCCACGTAAGTGCTTAATTTCTAAATTGTTTGGAAAAAATATTCAAGTCACTTATAACAGTCTTCTATATGAAATCAAATGTTATTTTTCACAACTGTACAACAGCCAAATATGCAATTCTCTTAATTATTAAAAAGCACTCCACCCCCCAAAAATATATTAAAGAAATTAAGCAATTTTTTTGATATGAGAACTGGGGGAGTAATTCAAATGTATCACTAAACGGGCAACAGAGACCAAGGCACGTAAAGAGAAACATCTTGGCAGAGATGAATCTTTATTTCTTCATGAGAAATTATGCAATGACCACACGGCTCGTCCCTGCACACCAGCCGCCTGCGCGTAACGCCGCCTCTGACCCCCCTGCTCTGACAGTCAACTTTTTAACACTCGGCGTAACAGAATGAGCAGCCCACAGTGAGAGACCGATCAAGTTTGGCCTCTGCTTTCAAGGCAGACTGAGCTGTCCACACACTGTGCAGGAAAAGGTCTACAGAGAAATGTCTTCTGATGGAAGGATGGCTGGTGGTGGTGGTGGTGCTGCTGCTGCTGCTGCTGCAACCCACTCAGCCAGCCTCAGCCAGAGGAGCAGGGAGAGCAGCATGCTGTGATACAAGATCAGCACACAAACACACAAACACACACACACACACACACACACACTGGAGAAGGTGGACAGCCTTACCTATTCATGCCTGCATGTCCTCCATCAGATCTGAAAGCACTAGGATAATCCCTGGAGCAGACCGGACTCGGGTGTGCACAGCTATGCTTTTTTTCCACATATGGGACACAACTCTCCTCTCCCTCCCTCCCTCCCTCCCTCCCTCTCTCCCTCTCTCCGTCTCTCTCTCTCTCTCTCCTGCTCTGGCCAGTGACAACAGAGTGTGCACTCAGCTCCCCTCCCCCATGGATCTCCCATCCCCCTCAGCCTCCCCTCCTTCTCTCTCTTTATGCTAAAAGTATTTAAGTAGGGAGGGAGAGAGAGGGAGAGAGGAGGGCAGCTGGGAGGGTGGGTGACTGACCAATCCTACTCAAAAGGAGAACAAGGGTGATCACACTGAAACTTGGACACAGAGGGCAGGGAAGAGCAAGAGAGACTTTGCAGTTAGAGGGAAACAGCCTGGATAAGTTTGGCCAAGCACTGATAATCTAATAGTTAAGAGACAGCCAAAGGCCCGGTGGTCAGATTGTGGTTAAAAAAAACAAACACACACTCACACCATGGAAAAATCTTTAATAGTTCCTTCTCGAACTAACAAAGCGGGTGACAGCCGGTGTTGGATAATTACTGGAAAATGTAATCAATCACTCAACTTAGCAGAAAATGGCAACACAACTTGATACCCAGTCAGGTTCCGTCAATACCTTTTGTCAAATGAGTTACAGACTGGAGAATCTGGTTGGGGACATTGTCCAGAGACGTCTGTTCGCTCATGTAACACAAAACAGGACATTGTTGCCAAACTTGCTCTCACCTACCACATAAAAGATTGGTTTAAGAGAAGGGTGGGAACTGTTAGCGGGGGGGGGGGGATTATCAATTGAGTGGACTTATAAACTGGTTCTTTATTTTAAAAAGCACAGATTTTTTTTTTGTCCACTTCATTCATTTTCTATACCACATATCCCGATTACAGATTTAAAAAAAAAAATCACTTGATTGAGTTTATGCATCTTCAATTCCTGGTTTACAGGTTTTTAAAAGGGGAAGAAAAGGCTTCTGTTGAAATATTTTTATTCCATTTTTCGTCCGACAATTTTTTCAACAGAGACGTTATTACAAATAAGCTTCTGTGATTTGATGTGCATGCCTCTTATGTTCCACAACTCATTCTATCTTTTGGTCAGGTGCTGCCGCAGTTTCATTTACTCGCTCTTCACACACAGCTGTCAGGCTGTTTTTAGTGTCACACCAAGGGCCACATGGCCCAGTCATCTACTCCAGTTACATCGAGCTCAAACGCCAGTCAAACTATAGACGAACGCGCGCGCGCACAAAACATACACACCCGCACACACAACCAGAAATACTCTTTTACAAGTGAGCATGCGGAGTGATTGAACCAGCTGATTATAGAGAAGGACATCGTGATTACACGTCTGGCACTCCATGCATCCTGTTCACCTTGTCATGTGACAGTATTATGGAAAGTGTGTGACATGAAACGAAAGATCCTAGTTTAGCATGACGTCATGAATAGAATTGAAATAGTTTTGGTCATTTATATAGTAATTACTTTGTTAAATAATTACTAAGGGTGGTGGAGCCAGGTACTTTATAACAAAGGAATATTTTGTTTTCATTGCACACAATTTTATCATCCAAAATATCAAGATAACATGCTCAGCTAGAGCGAATAGCTTTATGTCTGAATTCACTGCTTCATCGTCAGCCTTTGGTGATTAAATCCTAATTAGGGCTTTACCAGTAACAAATTCAATCTAAACACAAGTCTGGAGTCTCTGAAACTTCTGAAAAATCCTCGTGACAGCTATTTTAGGGAATGCCCCAGTGGTCAGTGACATGGCTCAAATTGGAATGTAGGGCAGTAAACCCATTGGAGGAAACCCTGCGACTCATTAGAGTGGTTACAAAACTCAACATACCCAGTGAGCCCCAGTTCACAACCACAATTAGACTCCTTAATGTTTTCCTTAATATGGGCTCCTCAATACATTTGCTAATGGTGTCTCAGTGGGGGGTTATGTGAGGGTATGGTTGAGTAGGGATTTTGAAAGCAGACAACTCTGGCGCTCTATCACTCTATTGCCTTATTAGTGCTGAGGCAGCAGTATGTGGACACAGGCAGCATGCTGAGCCCAGCACTACTGAAGCACAAAGACTTCAGGGCCCCAGGACAAACCATAAGCCAAAACTGAGGAGAATGAGACTGGGAAAGTAAGCACGGATGAGACAGAGTCCGAACGGGTATGACTGCATTCGAAAAAAAAACTCCACTGTCACGTCAGTGTGAGTCTCGACAGGTGTCAGTCTTCCACGATGTGTCGTCACTGCCGTGACAGCTAGTCCAGAAGACACTGGAGGATACGGTTTATTGTCAGGTCGGAGAGGTGGCCTATTTGCCTAGTGGTTGGAGGTTAATGGAGAGATATGAGAATTGGACAAAACAGCCGTGGCAGGCTGAAAATGACGCCTGAATGGATAAAGGGTACAGGTCAACACGCCAGTGTCTGACCTCATACTCTGGGGCAAGTCAACAAAACACCTCCATTCAGCAGGCTGTACGCCCAGCAATGAACTGTGTTAGCGGGTCAGTTGCTTTCATCAAGCTAAACTGATGATTCAGGCCTGTATTTCATTTGATTACATGGAAATCTGCATGCGGCACAACCCTTGAGGATGATTTGCTCAGCAAAATATTAAGCTTAAAGGCTTAATCGTCCGCATTGTTCCTCTTAAGAGCAGGAGTGAGTCACAGCTGTAGTTTAAAAAGTTTAGCGTGAGAGGCCTCCTCGACCACCTCAGACATCATATCCGAGGAACGTCTAGCGCAAAGGAACTTTTAATGGTCCTTTTTTTTTTTTACAACAGTACACATTGTGACTTGTCCAAGAATTTTATAGATGTAGCAATCGCCAGGGCTGCAGTTTCAAACCTAGTTTCTCCACAAGGATGCGAGGGCGCTCATGTACATCCAAGCATAGGTCTATATAGATGTTTGACGGCTGAAGAAAAATTTAGTCTCATGGGTTCTCAAATTAATTCACGTGGCCTTACTTAAGAGGTGTCTGGCATGCGGTTGAAGGTCCTCGGCTCATGTGTGTTTGTGGGCGTTTGGAATTCATTCAAATGAGGGAGAGGATAAACAATGCAGACAGGAAGCGGGACTGTGCACAGGGATCATCATCGTCATTGGTTCCCGATTTTTCTTCGTAGGCGCGTTTTCCAACAAATGGGAGAGACTCCTGCTCCTGGCAAGAAGTAATCACTGAATACAGGAAAAACATTTCCTTCTCCCTTATTGCTTAAAATATTTGTGAATCAAAATGACCTGCTCTTGGTTTTGTTTTCACCATTAGAGCTGCCCACTTATTTAATAAAGATACTTCTAGAATTTGGTTTTGCACACAGAAATGATTATTATTGAAAACAGATATTATTTTCTTCATTGTATTCTAAGCAAAAATTCATTCGATGATAACAACATGGAATGCTTGCGCAGCATCTCTACAACAGAGAGAGACACACACACATTACTTGCACCGTGAGGGGAGGGTTGCTGCAGGCATTTAAAGAATACACAGCCACCAGGATGGGAATGTGTGTGTGCAGACCATCTGCATCGGCGGCGGGAAGCTGCCAAAGTTTCATTATGTTTGGCGTGTGTGATTTAATAAATCCTTCATCATATTTCATATGCATTTGGAGTTTTTGCATGTTTGTGCTGCTGCTGTTCAGGTTTTCTATCTATCACTGAAGCGCCGGGAGCTCTGTAGATCCTTAGTAGGGTTTTTTGATCTGTAGAGTGATTTTCAAAAGTTAGGTCATTTTCACCATCATCCAAATCAAAGCAATGACTCTGTAGATTTTAAAGCTGTTTTTTTTTTACACAATGAATAGATGCTAATCTAGGCGCTTGAACACTAAACGGACCAGACCTCGGGTATCAGGGTTAAAGTCCGACCTCAAAAGACTAATTGTTTCCAGCGACTGCAGCGACTGACCTGGACCGACATACTCCTTGAGGGAAACTAAACATCCAAATTTCTGCAAGCAGGCCTGAAGGCAAGGAAAAACACAAATCATGTTTTGTAGGACCCGTGATCTCCCCCTTGTGATTGCCCATGTGTCAAATGAAACAATGAGATAGTGAAGGAAAATTTACATTAGCAAATGAATATTGACTGTTGCATTTGTGTCTGTTTTATTCACTATAGATAAATATGTGTGTAGGCGTGTGCATGTGTGTGAGTGTGTTGGCAGTGATAATCAGTTCCAGGCCCCCAAGGTTGGTCAATATCATTTCATTAGAGGATAGGAGCTAGTGTCGGGGCTTTGGCCGAGATTAGGGCAGAGAGGGAAACTCTATCCCGGCCCCAGTTGCCCTGAAGAGGGACGGCCAAGCGGTTGAGGAAAGAGCAGTGTGTGAGTTTGGTGTGTGTGTGTGTGAGAGATGGAGGGGGGGCGGGCATGGGGCAGGAGGATTACTAGTGGGAGGTTCAGCTGTTTATTATTCCAATTCTATCTCTAACAGCTGAAAATTGGAGAATTAGGCGGCAGCCCTGAGCAACCTGGGGATCAATGCAGAGGGGTTAAACCCTCTGGCATGGCTCCACACACTGACAGCACTCCCAGATACTGATGCAGCACATACACACCACAGAGGTCATTCACAAAACTTAACAGACATATTAGATTTACCGCTGTGAAGTGATAAGACACCCACAGGCTTCACGGGTTGCTGAATAGTTTCACTTCATATGTGGTGTTTGACAAGCAATTCAGTGCTAGTTGGCTGCCAACGGTCTTTTGAAGACCGAAATTGAATGGTTTCAGTCACTTTTGTACACTTTTCATTTCACCTTTTTTGCTGCAAACATAACTTGTGATGCAGTGGAACTTTTTTCATAAATCCACTTGGTGATTTCTGTCTCTGAATGCAACAAATAAGAATCAACAAATTGACTTTTCCTGTTACAATCACAGTCTGCAGTGCCAAAACGTCTGTGGGCACGTCCATATATCCCGATAATCTGGAGAGGGACAAGTAACACAAGTACACTGTGCAAGCCTGCAGTTTGAGAAGAGAGGAAAAAAACACCATGAGGGACAATTGAAGTTTGAGAAGATTAAATTAGAATATAAATAGACAATGTTACAATCTGTTGAAGATAGCAGTATTCTCTGAATACATAGATTTATTGTTTCAACCTCGAGTGATCAGGCTGATGCACAAACCAGAGCTGATACGGGATATTCATCGAACCCAGGCTTGATCTAGTCTCTGGGACAGAGATGATCCAGTCACAAGTGAACCTTGCTAACAAATGGAGAACCAGTCCCTATGACAATTTGAAAAATTACCTTGGCAGGAAAGACGTATTTTTTCAAATCCATGTGCAAATGGCATCAGTGTAGATTCTAATCCGGGGGATGGGGGCTGAAGCGTGGTCTAAATCAGCGGCGGTGACTTGGTATGCGCACGGAATATCATTTTAATGCCAGGTGTGAAATCGTGCAACGAGAGCTGTCCAGTCGTGACTCGAGACAGCAAGTTGGAACCGGGTCCAACATTAACTCCAGATGTGTAGCGCTTTCCTGTTGATCGACTGTGTAGATCATGTCACAATTTGTTGACAGCTCTCACTTGAAATTGGGCCTGGCTGGGAATACTCTCCATTTCATTGCGTATTCTTGACTTCTTGACTTCACGAAGAATCTAAAACCCTCTGATACAGGCAAGGCTTTTGGCTGACATTTAAGAACACACGTCATTGCTACTAAAATAAATTTATTTGGTAATTTGTTTGCTTCTGTTATTTTTTAAATGTTTACTATTTTTATTTTGATTAATATTTGGCCATAGCTAGAATTTAACTCTGTCTTTTTGCTGAATGGATGAAGAGTCAAATGTGCTCATGAATTCCAAGAGGGGCCCTTTTCATCAAATATTTAAACGAAAACATCTTTTTTATTTAAATGACATATGCATGAGAAACATCAATCACTGTCCCAAGAATTAGGAGAACAGGTTCAGAAATGAAACCGATGCAAAACGGAGCCTTGCTTACAGAGGCAAGTTGCGGGTTGATGCTGAAAGTCACTGACATTAATTAGCAAAAATGCTTACTTAATGAAGACTATTTCCTTAAATAATTGTATGCATTTATTCAGTGATTAATTCACTGTGAATAGGTCAGTCACAAACCACATGAATGTATTCATAATTTCAGATATCTTCTCGGCGAGTCTCTCCTTTTGGTTATTCCAATGAGAGTGGCTCTGGCTTTTTGCCCCACTGTTTACAAACCAGTTTAAAATAACTTGTTAATTTATTCACAAAACCATCTGTGTCGACAATCTGTACGTTTGTCTTGTACTTTTAGGTGACGTGCTTGAGGAAGAAAATAAATATATTGACTGAAAACGGATTTGAATTAGGAGAAAAAGAGAATATGTCTTAAAGACTACGCTTGCGATCAGCTTCGGAAAATAGTGTTCCTGACAAGGCCAATGCAGGGACACGATGAATTCGACAGGGAAGAAACACGAGTTTCATAGATAAAGGTGCAGCAGATCAAGCATACGTGCATGTTTGGGAGTGGGAACGAAAGCGTTGCGTGCACTCGCACATGCAGGGCTCCGCATAAGCAAGCGAGCATCTCCTGCATTAGATAGGAGAAATTAGATAAGCACACAAATTTGATTTAAACTTCAGCTCTTTTGTGTGTGTATGTGTGTGTGTGTGTGTGTGTGTGTGCGCTGAAGCCAAATCGTTTTTGTGGTGTTTTCTCTGCTCCAAAATGGAAGTGCAGTCAGTCTCAACCTTAGGAGAGAGAATTAGTTTTCCCTTATGTGACTGTCACAGGCTGCAATCGTTCTTGTGGCTCTATTGGCCCCCTCTATTTTCTCTTCCGTCAACAGAAATTGCTGGTGAGCTAATGGCTATTCTATTCTCCTCTCCTTATTAAACCTTTTCTCCAGGGTCTAACTTGTGCCCAGTGTTCGGGGAAGCAGGGGCAGCAGAGCGGGGCAGGGCACACCAGGGTGTCTTTTCTAAAGTGTCCAGTCTGTTGGAGAAGACCTCGACAAAGAAGAAGCCTGGTGAAAGCTGCCTGTTGTCCACTTAATCCTAGCTATGGCCCCGTCTCCATTGACAACGCGAACCTGAACAATGGTCTCTTTCAAGAGTTGTTCTTCACTGACACACTGACATAGCGACAATAGAGGAAGACACTTAAGAAATAGAAAAACCTTGTCTGTGATCATACGTGCGCTTTCTTCTCAAACGCTGCAGGAAGAGAAATACATCCGTACATTAGCGAGTATGAAAGACAAGAGTTGTGAGGAAAAGCTTTATCGCTGTGAGGTCATGTATGATAAGTCTTCCATGTGTCTGATCATGGGTGCAATCCAGAGTTACTAGACCTGAAAGGTGAAACAGACGTAGCATGTGATCCCATATGAAATACTCCACATCAGCCTCACCTTGATTTTCTCGCTTTGCTTTTTTTCCTCCCCTTTTCCCTGACCGCATTTGCTGACCAAAAGAAAGGGAAGATGAATGCTCCCATTTCAGATGCCGAGGCCCCCTTCTCTCATCTTCTCTGATCCAGATTTCACATTAAACTTGTAATAGCATACGACCCCTGCGAGGCACAATTCTCATTCAGGTGGCACATGTTATATGAATGAGATTTGGTAAGATGCCAATATTTATGCACATACATTCATATTCTGCACCGTTCTCATCATTGCATCCTCTGCAGTTGTAGAGGAAGCGCAGCTGTCATTTGATATATCAAATTATACAGAGGGGAAGCCACAAACAACTGCTTGTGCACGCTGAAGAATCGACTACAAAATGCAGCTACGGAGCACCACGGCGGCCAGACTCCAGCCAGCCTGTAATGAGCTCTCGGCCAGTCTGTGCAGCACGACACAGCCAGCTGTCTGCACGGCCACAAGTACAGTTGTTGGGAAGGTCATCCGTCAGTGAATGAACTAGGCTGTGGCCATTTCGCAGCCCCAGGAGTTCTGCAGAGAGAGGCGTCTCTGAAGGACACTTTCCCTCCTCTCCCGCGCTCTAATTCAATCTTTCTGACAGGGTAGTGGTGTCTGCCTGCCCAGTAATCTTTGTGTAATTGAGTTCCCAATCAGCCATCCATCAATAATGCATCTGGTTCCATGAGGAAAGAGACCACATTGCGCCGGCCCTCTGCGAGGAGGAAGGAGACGGGATTCTGCTCAAACAACCAGAACAATCTATTACTTCCCGGAGATTAAAATCTCCGCTCAAGAGCCAATGTGTGTTTTTTGTGTCACACCAGGCATGTCAGAATTACAATGCCATGACGGTGGTCAGTCTGTCCACAAAACACCCTTCTTCAAGGCTAGGTTAGAATTTCCGGAATCGGGAACGTTTTTCAGGCGATCGCGTGGGCTGTGATGTAGTTTGAAAACAGATCTGGTGAGATGGACCATTACCCATAAACACGCACACACAAACACACACACAAACACACACACACACACACACGCACACACACACACACACACACACGTGTGGACGGCTTCAAAGTCCACCCACACACACCTCTCTTTTCAGACGGGGGAACATGCCAACCTGTCAATTAGTGACTTGGACCGAGGTTAAACTGTACATCCATCTCAATGATTTTTGATAAAACTCCCAGGAAGACCCGACCGCTTTCTGGCTCCCATCACCCTTTTTTCGGTCATTTGCGATACAAAACGCCTGTCTATTCATATTTGTATCGATGCCTCCATTTATCTCATCATCACTCTTTTCAACTTCTGATCTGGGAACACCTGTAATTCCAATTGGATACCGAGGGACTGTCTGCATTTTATGATGAAATGCATCAGTCAGTTTCGCTTATCGAATTGTAATTGTTGATTATATGGACGAAGTCACTTTAAAAAAAACATCCCAGTTTGTAATACAGTATTTAGACTTTAAGAAAAAAACACAGATCATTTGTGATTATCAGCAGCCGTATTATCAATTTTGCGTCATAAATAGTGAATAGTATATCAGAAAGACTAAGTCACATTTAAAAATAAAACGCCCCCCCACTTTCTAATACTTAGAATTCAACCTTTTAAAGAAAAACAGATCATTTGTTATTGTCAGCAGCTGTATTATCAATTTCACTTCATAAATAGTAATTGTTGATCATATGTACCGAGTCACATAAAAAAAAAAAACAATTTCTAATATTTAGACTTCATGCGTTTTAAGTAAAAAAAAAAAAAACCAATTGTTATAATCAGCACTTGCATTGTAAATTTTGCTTTGTGAATAATAATTGTTGATAATAAGGACTAAGTCTCATATATTACCCACTCTCTTATATTTAGACTTCAACCTTTTTCAGAAAAAAAAACAGATCATTTGCTATTATCAGTAGCTACAGGCCCTCTCGGTTAACTCGTCCTCCCTGGATCTCTGTTGTGCTGTCCCTTTACCCTTGGGTTCGCCAGATTAATGGCTCATTTAAGTCCCCATTACATCACATTATACCGTGCACTTGGTACGAACTGTACACGCCCCGGCAAATAAATCATCACAAAAATGTTAATCAATTTCAATAAGTGACTGTATATAATCTCTTTGATCGTAAGGACAATGACAAAGGTTTATCCTGAAATTACTGTCAGTCAGAGAGTGAGTCTAATAGCTCGGTGGCTGTTGGCTGATCACAGCACTGTGTCTGGGATGCTCGGGGAGAGTATTATTGGTACTGCCATTTTACACAACCTTGAAGCAGAGAACGTCACATTGAGCGTGGATTGGAAAATGCACTTGCTGGAGCTGATGTCTTTGTTTGGCTGGAGATGGGTTAAATAACAGAAAACTTCAACGCTTGCCTGAGCGGTCTTGGGAGAAAAAAAAAGAAAGCGGATTCTGCACCGCATGATAATATGACAGGGTGAGGTTAAGAAAATTCTGTGGATTACAGGCACGTAAAAGGAATAGGTGTGGTTCACGCTACACAACAGCAGTGGTCCCAGCTGGAGGTTAATTCAATCCACCACATTCCATTTTGAGGCTGCTGTCAGGCTCGGGTCCGCAGTGTGACATTGTGAGGAAGGTGTAATTACATTTTGGTCCAGTCCAGCGACTCAGCGCCTATTCAGAGGGTGCTGTCAGTGTCCTGCTTCTATGGACCACAACGACCAAAGGAATGCTCAGTGTGCTGGACACACTCCTTGGACAAACAGGTCTATGAAGGACGCCACGCCATGTCAGTTTATGTGCCGCAGCTGACGTATTTTCAAAATGCGATAGAAAAGAGGACTTTCCGGATGGAGAAAAGGAGATGGGGTTTTATACATAAATGTTTATGTGGTAGTTCGATCTGGAAAAAAGTAAAATGCACGACCAATTTAAACAGTTGAGTAAAATCAAGTGTGTTAATACGATTCCCTACGTCTGTGGATTTAGTGTCTGTGCAGACTTTGTTAATGTATGTGTGTGGGTGTGGGGGGTAGGGGGTGCGGGGTTGGCCAACACCGATATCTTTCCCCAAGGAGGTCAGTCATTATTAGCGCTGCAGCTGTAAATGTGTGTTTTTTAAATAGGAGTATCCTATGGACTACCCCATTGCACTGTGAAAACAAATGCGTTTTTCTTTCGTGGATGTAAAACTAAATATACAAACATCATTTTGAACAAAATAATTTCACTTATTTAATAATCTCAATTCCTAAGTGAAATTGGTCAAAAACAGGATAGCGTTCAGATTTTTGTTGAGGATATTTGGACATTTCTCTCTTCTCAGGTGCAGTTTTCATGATTGGAAAATTGGTCAATGTTTTTCAGGGTTTTTCAGGAGGATGTCGCTCCTTTTCCCACAGAGATCATTCATTAAGCCTCAATATTTATTTTTAAACCTACTTTGGAGGGAACAGACTCTCTCTATGACCAACTTGGTTTTTCAGGGGTCCTCTTAATGAGCAAAGACAAACAGAGAAAGCTGTCCTGCATTTTCATTAAAACATCTTCATCATATTTTTTATGATATTTTCCACAGTTACATCTGTTTGAAACGCATCCGCACAGGTAATTCAATTTTGGAAAGCACATTCGGGGAGCACCGGCAATTTTAAAAATAACATAATGGAAAGGCTTTCACATTTGTGTTAATGAAGACACCTCTAACAGTGTCAATAAATCTGAGATTTACTCGCACAGCATTTCCACCGTTATGACACAAGTTAGTAAACTCCAAATGCAGAGACTATCCAAATCTTGAATAATTAAAACGTATTGTTGGCATCTACTTCAAATCTTGCTTTATGGCACAAAGGCATCCGAATGTGGTCCTCGGCTGGAGCACGCCTACTGCACCGACAATGGTCCACGTCTAACTGAAAGATACCAAATACTGTCAGCTCAGTTTCTAAATTGCAACACAGATTATAAAGCTCACTGCCGGTGATAATGGTTCAACTTCATTTGACACTGAAACCGACCAATGTGACAAATACTATCACTAGATTTAATGCGTGAGATTGGTGCATCTTTCCATAGCAATTATTTACATATCCAAAATGTTTTGGAGCAAGTTATAAATTAGCAATCAATGTGGAGGCCACTTGCTGATGCTGGGTAAAAAGTATAATTATATTTCTGACAACATCAGTCATTGAGTCTTTAATTTAAAAATAGTGTCCATTTAGTGGAAAAATATGTGCTCAATGTGCAGTAGCTTTGGCATTGTAGTGGTTTCAGTGAATAGTCACACTTTGAGCCAAAGGGTTTCAAAAGTGAGGATAGTTTGAAGGGAGGAAATCAAAAAATTTACTTTAAATTCAATTTTCAAGGATCATACCACCCAAAATAAAGCTTCCGAGTGTCAGGAGAGCTGAGAACAGGTATGCTACAAAAAACAAGCGGTCCTTGTTGATTTACCTCAATGTTAAAGATCAAACTTCAACAAACAGTTTCAGGGACACAACCGCTCATTAAGTGAACCTGAGCATAAAACTTTGTGATAGATTCACAGCTTTGCTGATGCTCTCAGTTCATGTGTGGCCATGTTGTACTTGTCCATTGTGTACTATTGATCAGGCTGTAGTGAAACTTGTGACTAAAGCTTAGTCCTATCCCAGCAGAATAAATCACAGTATTGACCCGGCGGTTATCAATAAAGGTAATGACAAACATCTGGCCCCACCTTTAATGGAATCGACAGAGTCTTCCTGGCGGCAGCCCAGCATCGGCCACACATAGATTGCCTTGATCTTTCCAATGGGAACCCGCTCTTAATATGCAAATAAGAGGGGAGAAATGTAATCTCCATTTGAAGCGAAGCAATGCTCCTATTGAATAAGGAGCAGAAAATCTCCATCAAACACCAAAGGAAAACTCTTAGAACGCCAGCCGACAATAAGCCTATTTAGACTGACTAAGGTTTATTCTGTCAAGGAGCTCTGACACAGTGTGTCTATGTCACTGGCGGAATAAGTGAAGAGATCAAATCAATGGTCACTCTACGAAGGTTCCAGAGGTGCTGAGCTGGACTTTTGCTGTGCCCTGCACCGGCAGCACTCTTGTCTTCACTCTCCTGTGTGCGTGTCAAACCTGGATCTGCGCTGGCTAATGTGCCATAAGGGCCTTCTATGACAATAAGCTTGTGTATGCTAAACATCTAAAGAGCACTAGCAGCATGCAGAGGTTCAAACAAGCCCTGCAGCATGAGGGCCTGTTCTCAAAACCATTTATTATGCACGTAAAGTAAAGTGGTAATGACAGGCCGACATATAGCAACACATGGAAAAGCACAAGGACCTTATGAAAACATCTTTAGTGCCATTACATAAAAGAAACGGCAAATCTACCACTTACAGAAAATGTGAAAGTGCTGCAAACGCACGCTGTCTTGTGCTCACTACACTGGGTTTTAAATTAATTCAAAGTTCCGGATCCTCCCCCGAAGGTTAAGCCTCTTCCCAAAATTAGGAAGTCACTTGCAAGGGGGAAAGTGATCTTTGCTCTGACTGAAAACCTACTTATGTATTAACTAACATTTATTGAACATCGTGTCTGTTGTATTCGACAGCGAGGGCACGTAGAGATATTGTCACATTTTTTTCCTCGTACATGATTTAGCCTTGATGTAGACAAATGAAGAGAGAGGAAAGGCTTGAAAGGATGACTTTATTTTCTCCAACCCATAGAACAATAATTAGTTGGTTTAACTGAGAAATTTAGATCATGGGCTCTTTGAGAAAATTGCCAAGTATCACCATAGTTGTTAAAAAGAGCAACATTCTGCTATTCAAGCGGGGAGCGATATGTAGCTGACAGAGGAGGAAGGGTATTTTTTTTACGCATTTACACATGGAGATAGCAGGCATAGCAGTATTACTGAAAGCACAAAGTAGGTGGATACCCTGCAGCCCAGTTAGCGTTTCACTTCAACATCAAAATCAAATAGAACATGCTCAGCAGACTAATAGTGAATGACACAGAATTGCACTCTATTGACAGTATTGAATTCCTAAAGGTACTTGAACAGCGAGCAATTACCGCTTTCTATCACATACAATTTAAAATAACATCATTTTGCTCTAATGGAAATGTTACATCTGACATTTTCCTTCACTGGCCGAACCAAGAAAGAATGAAGCTGAGGGGCCTGGCAGAATGAAAAATGCTGCGCTCCGAGTAACGTCCAAATTGCGCTAAATGAAATACTTGGGGTTTGATCATAAAAGAATGGACAGCCGGTAGGGACCGACCGAGTCAAAATAAAACAAGGGAACGACTTCCTATCGGCCTCTTCTTGTTTGTAGTTTTCTAAAGGGACAAGAGCCAGTGAAAATTTATCAGCAGATCATAAAACTCAGCCATGTGTCTCCAGGTTTCTATCATCCTTTCTTTTGGGGTTCCACTTCATTTACCAGATGGGCTGGAGTCCAATAACGGAATGACTCATAAAGGAGAGAACTACAAATACTACATGCATGGGGGGAAAAAAAAAAACATAAACGTTTACAAGAACAATTTCATTATGAGAAGTTTAAGACCGTTCTGTTTCCGGGATCACCTCATTAAAATCCACAGGAACATGCTTGTGTCAGTACAACAGTACAACACGTGAGGATGAGTAAGAACTTCCCAAATTATGTTTAATCCAGATTAAACCAAGTTAGATGGACCGGGGCTCCTGCAAAGACGCGGAAAGTGCACAGGACATCATTATCCCTCAAGTCTCGGATGAGGGTGGCAAAAATCAATGTCATCAATGTTGGTGCCATGCCTTGGAAAGCAGACTGAATTGACAGTTGCATCACAGTTCTGGCATTTGTTCCTACAGAACGGGATAATCAGTCAGTATCAAACTTCAATAAAATTATTATATGAATGCAATTAAAGTCCTCCAGTTATACAGTCAAGGAAGGATCAACTGTCAGGGTTTTCTTTTCACAAGACACAATGGTCAAATATACATATATATATATATATATATATATATATATATATATATATATATATGGCAATAGGAGGCTCTGAACCTTCTACTTCCCTCCCAATCCTGTTACTGCTGGGATTTGTTCTGCTGCCCCTATAAAAGATTAGTCCTCGAGGAAAAAGAATGGACTTGATTAGCTAGACAGCAATTTAATGGGATTGTCAGAGGGCCTACAATAAATCAGCTTTTGTGATTAAATGGGATCTCCAGTAAAAGTTGAATGTCTCCAAATCAATAACTATTGAGTGTTTCTCCCTTTGTTCCAGGCAAAGGTAAAAAAAAGGAAGAAAAATCCCAAATTTCCGGTTGGATAATGACCCCTCAGCCAGTAGTGAGAAGAAGCTTACATGTTTAGCGGGGAGGCGGAAAAGGGAGGGCGAGCAGCAGCGGCTCAGCCCGGACAAAGCGGTTAAGGAAAGAAGGGGCTCGATAAGGAGATTTGGAATAAAAACAAAACGTCAGGGGACAGCTGAGGAATTTAGTAAAAGCAAGTGAACTTGTGCAAAGGTGGGGATACGCCAATAACTGGCCCCATGCTGTAAAATCTCAAGGTACCTCTGTAATGGCTAACCACTGACAGCGCTGCACTCCCCCTCTAAGCCTGTGTACTCACGAGGATACGGCTCGGGTCAAACACTTGTTAAAAGAGCTTGGTTCTGTCTATTAGTGGGGAAATAAGACGGTGTGGAGAAACAGAGTCTCCAGCTAGCCCATGACCCCGGCACCGATGGAGAGACGCCCCAGTCAATTAAGCAGCAGAGCTTTGATTCTTCCATACATATTAACCACCAAACACCAAGAAGTGCCCATAGATCATAACACAAGGTTATAGAGAAAATA